>JAPKLW010001657.1:97690-167685 GCA_026898455.1 Plectranthus barbatus | reverse complement strand
TTTCAGACATTCATTAATTAATTCAGCGTATGACAATTAGCTGTAATTAATTAATCTCTCATTATTCCTGAGTAGTACCACTCAACCCTTATCGCTTATGCTTGAATCAATGATTCAGTCTGCAGGACTTAGCATAACGAACCTCGTGAGCTTCCCAGGGAATGTCACCATCCTGAAACGGATATGGTTATCTAAATTCATCCTGAGGAAACCCCACACAAGTTGCCATCACCCAAGATGCAGATATACGAGTACATGTAAGACTCTCCACCATAGCAAGTCAAAGTGACAGTCAACCCATGTGTGCCCCTCAGCTTTCAATAGACTTTAGATCCAACCAAGTTACCGAGATCTTTACTCATTCATATGTCAAGTAGAATGGTTCATCTCACTGTTGATCCTATCAATACATTGAGATATACCAGTCACACAAAGCAGTCAAGATAAACCACTTATGGACTTGTGTGTCGCAGCCTAAACCGACAGCCAAACCAGAAATTGTCTCAGCTGTGATAACTGTTTATATCTCGCTAGGTCGAACGATCTATACGATCTTCTGTGATCTCTTACACACCGTATGATCTCCCTATCGATGAGATAACTGGATGTGTTTGTTCGCATTGTATGATTGTTAATTCAGACATGAGTTATTTATTGCAAGTCATTAATGATTACCAGTATATCAAACATAACGTTTCCTAATATACCAATCATAATGCTTTTATGTATACAATCCCAACAATTTTCAGCATGCAAATCAACATTAAACTCATGCATTTGAGGTGTTAACTCCACCTCATTTGAAGTAGCATCAGAAACAGGCAAAAGTATAGCATTCAAACAAGGAAAATCAGATTCATTAAACACCACATCCCCACTAATTTGAATTTTAAGCCCAGGTTCATCTCTACACCAAATCCTATAACCCTTGATACCTTCGGGGTAACCTAGAAAGACTCCCTTCTTAGACCTTGATTCAAGCTTATCACCCTTTTGATGAATAAAAGCAACACACTCAAACACCCTTAAGTTAGACAAATCAACACTTTTGTTTGTAAATAAAAATTTAGAGCAGTTTCCCTTTAAATGGACAGAAGGAGATCTATTGATTAAATAGGTGGCAGTATGAACGGCATCCCCCAAAAATTTCTTAGACAAACCTGAAGTAGCAAGCATACTTCTAACCTTATCAAGAATAGTCATATTCATTCTTTCCGCTGTGCCATTTTGTTGAGGGGTGTAGGGGACAATTCTATGTCTCTTTATTCCGGATTCAGCACATAAATCATCAAGAGGTTTATTACAGAATTCCAAGTCATTATATGTCCTTAAAGTTCCTATTCTTTTTCCTGTTTGGTTCCCTATTTGGGTTTTCCAATTTTTTAATTTATCAAACACATCAGATTTATGCTTCATAAGAAACACCCAAACCTTCCTAGAATGGTCGTCTATAATAGATAAAAAAAAAATATCTATTCCCTCCATGAGTTTCAATCCCAGCAAGCCCCTACACATCGGTACGCAAATACTCAAGTATAGAAGAGCATTTAGACACATTAGGATAAGAATTAATAAGAAATTGCACCTTATGATGTTTACCAAGTACACATGCATCACAAAAATGAACTTTAGAAATGCAATCATTTCCTAACATGCCATCCTTCTTGAGGATATCTAAACCTTTATTTCTCATGTGTCCTAATCTATGATGTCATAGAATGGTTTTATCATCCAAAACAGAGTTCACATGGTTCATATTAGAGCAGGAAGGTTCAGCATGACAAATATATAGATTGTTCACTTTAACAGCTTTAAACAAAACCAGAGAACCCCTCATAATCTTCATCATGCCATTTCCCCATCTTCCCTCTAACCCATCATACTCTAAAGCAGCACAAGAGATCAAGTTATAGCATAGATCAGGAACATGCCTAACATTCTTCAATGTAAATACAGATCCAGAAGCAAACTTCAAACAAATTTCACCAAGACCAACAACTTGACATCTTTTCTCATTTGCCATAGAAACATATCCATGCTTTAATTCAGAATAGCTAGAAAACAAGTGCTTGTGGGGTGTCATGTGAAAAGTGCATCCAGAATCAACAAACCAATCATGCTCACTTAATCAGAATGAATAGCATTCACATCAAAAGTGGAACACAAATCAGAAACCATGAAAATCTCACCAAGATCATCATTTTCAACAACAACATTAGCATGCTCATTTTGTTTCTTTCTAGACGGCTAAGGACAGTCCTTAATATAATAATTAGGATCCCCACAATTAAAACATTTTCTAGATTTGTGTCTAGACTTAGACCTATGTGATCTAGAGTGATCATGCTTTGTATCCCTAGATTTAGATCTATCATGGTTGTGCTTAAAGTTCTTATTTTGTGTTCTACCTCTAACGTGCATGACTTTATCATAATTCTTCCATCCCGAACCATTCTTTAGTTCTAATTCTTCACTTTTCAAAGCATTAACAATAGTATCAACATCAACATTATCTCTACGATACTTTATAGCAGATTTCACATCAGCATAAGAGTTAGGGATTGCATTTAACAAGGCAATAAAAGTATAAGCATCAATAGTTGTATCACCCGTAGACTTAATGTCTTGCACAAGTTTGGTAAAACCATCAAGATTCGCATCTAAATCCTTAGATGAATCTAGTTTATACGTAAAAAAAAAGTTTCAAGCAAGTACATTCTACTAGGCAAGGATTTTTCAGTGTACATTTCATCTAGTTTATCCCACACCTTTTTAGCAGATTCCATAATCCCGACTTTTCTCATAACAACATCAGATAGATCCAAATAGATGATGGAACATGCTTGTTCATTCATATCAGCATGCTTATATTCAGTATCTTCTTCAGAATAGTTTTCAGTTACAGCTTTATAGACGCTTTGGTGAATCAACACACACTTAATCTTTTGCTTCCAAGTGCTGAAATCAGTTTTGCATTTGTAAGGAGCTAAATTGTAAGAGGAGGAAGTCATTTTACTCACTCAAAACTATAAACAAGTTGGTGGCTTCACCGACACTTAAGAAACGAACCAAAATAACGAGAGAGGATTTCCCAGTTCACAATCACTGATTTTCAGACGCGCAGGGGGTCACTCAAATCTCTTTTGGATCAAAAATTAGAACTGCCAGTTCTAAAAGCTTTAATACAAAACTTGACCTAGGAATCCTCAAGATCCCTTTTACCACAGAAGGCAGGCAAGCAAGAAAAGCTCATAGCACCGGACAAAGATAATGCCAAATGCTAACGTGAATTTGAGAGCAATGAATGTGTTAACAAATCAGCAGAACAACATACAAATCAGAGAGCAATGAGTGTGCTAACTGATATGTAAAATTGAAGTCAGATCAAAGAGCAATAAGTATGCTAACAGATCAGCCCCAAGAGCTTCAGTACAGGACTAATCACCGAGATAATGCCAATCAGTTCTAAAAGCAACAGGAATGCTCACAGGTCAGACAAGCAAAAGCTATGCTATATGATCACAGGATCACAGAACCCTAGTATCAACTAACAACAGCAAATCCCATATCTATTCAACACACAGGTCGTCTAAGAATTAAAAAATGCAAAAGTTTCAATCACTTTACCTGAGTGGGGCCCTAGGAAAGGGTATCCCGACTTACCTCCGCACTCTGGAGTGCCAATGATGTGGGCTACCAAAGGCGATTCTCCCCCCGACAAAACTTCCCCTACCCCCGTGGCTCTGATACCACTGTAGGGTTCAGAGGGGCCGTAGAGAACTCGACCTCACCATTCGCAGCCCAAGTACTTTGAGCAGCCTGTTGGACAACACCTCTTATGGGCTCAGATTGTCGTGCCTTTGATCGTGTAGTATCTTCGTAGTGCGCCTTCCTCTGGACCATTGGACAGAGATAGCAAGACGCCGGCAACTCCAATGAGCCACCAAGATAAAGTCCGTTATCATCCACACTTGAGTGCTCCACCTTATTCCACAACCCACACAAAATATTATCCAAGGTAAGAAGCAAGAAGGCAGTCTTATAGATGCGGTGCAAAGATGGGACGAGAGAAGGAGGCGGATTAATCTTTTTACTTGCTTAATCTTAATAAAAAAAAAGATTAGGGAATATATATGAGAATATACGCGCAACACAGGTCAAAAAGAAAAGAGGCGGTAGAAATAGGTTAAGAAGAGAAGGTGAGATGGGCCAGGGAATAAGTCTAGTGGGCTGGAGTCAAGATTGGCCTATTATTCCACAGTGTTGCACCATTCTTACCCCCATCCAATTTTCTTGTTTCTTCCGTTTTCTGCAGCGATTAAGAAAATAAATCCACAAGCTCATTACAAAGACTTGACTTTTTCGGATAAGAAATAAGCATTATTTCTATTTAACATTCTCATTCATCACTAACATACCAAGTCTACGGACATTCTCTTCGACAAGAAATACCGAACTGAGATTTCAGATATTGGGACATCAAGATCCATTCTCATCAGCCAAACTCACGTGACTTCACGAGTAGTAGGCAACTTTAGCTATATGGATCCAGAGTACTTTCGATCAAGCCAGTTCACCTAAATTAGCTATATATATTTATAGTTATGGTGTAGTGTTGATGGAGCTTCTAATATGAGAGAAAGCAATATCTACGACTATAGTGGAAGAATGAAAGAGTTTGGCCATGCACTTCTTTGATTCCATATAAGAAAACTTATAATTATTGAACATTGTTGATGCGAGAGCCCTCAAAGAAGATAAAAGAGAAAGACATACGCGATATATGCATTTGAATTGTAAGAAGATAATAGAAACACTTTTGGGGCATAGTTATTCAAGGTTGTACGTAGTATTATCTTCGGATTTAAAATTGTTTATGCATTTAGAAGGTAATGAGGCAACTGAGTTTCTTTTCCTACAATGTTCGTTTAGATATAAACTTTTTTAATAAAGATTTTAAAAATTAATCTTTTCTATATTTTTTTAAAAAAATAATAGCTATTAATTTTATCAATCTTATTTGTTGTATTATTCACATCTGTCAGTTTGAACAGTGCAATAATATTTCACATTCATGATAATTTATCATCACATACTTGAGATTATCTAAGAATTGAATTAGAAATTTGAGATATCACAAATGCATGATACAATTATGTAACTAATTCTTCACTTGAGATTTGAAAGAGTTTAATAGGTCTTAAAAATTAAATAATAGTCTATATCTGAATAAAACTTGAAGTTTGCACGTAATAAGGATTTTGGTTAAACGACTTAAAAGATAAATATACTTATATTTACGTTAAAATAGCTAAAAAAACTACATACTTCCCAATTAGTAGCCAATGACTATGATAAGATATTTTAACTTAAATTTCAAGTCTCATGCTTTATCATTTCTAAATGATGAGATGTAGTTAAGATTGTTGAAACTCGTCGGTGTATCTTTCACACTGATATACCTTGGATAGTGTATATGAATGAGCTTTTCGAGGAAGCTTAAGCTCCGAGAAGAAGAGAGAGGAAACAGAGAGTGAATTGGGGAAGAAGAAATTATTGCTTCATTGATCATTCATACTTCTCTACATTACTTCTCACCTATTTTTGGTTGACTATACAAATAGTTCCGGCATTGATTCTAACAGAAAACAACATTGACATATTATATTGTAGAGAATGGGTGTGGTTGGCAATGTCGACATTCTCAATAAAGTTCAAAACCGATGGGTCAACTCAAAACCGGTGGGCTAAAATGCGGGTTAGGGTAAAAAATTTCTAACTCAAAATTATTTTTAACCGGACGGGTTGGCAGCCCGAACGAGCTGAGCCCGGTGGATTGCGGGTCGGCCCGTAGGTCCAACAATATTTAATTATATATATATATATATATATATATATATATATATATATATATATATATATATATATGGTAGTGATCAGGTGAGAATAGGAGTTACTATGAGAAATAAGAATAGATCTCGTGCGTCCATGTCATCAAATTGACGAACATGATTCATTCTCAGCAAATTGAAAAATGCGGCATTTTTGCCCCAATATCCTACAGTTTTAGCCTTTAAAGGCTAAAACTATAAAAATACTCAAACACAAACAGCAACCTGCATTTTAAGCCCGATTTACTTCATTTTTACATAAATACAAATTAAAAAAATTAAACATCTTCTTCAAAGCAGCAACACGAGCGTAGTCTCTATAAAACTCAATACCAACATCAACAGTTCTAAAAACTCTGCCCTTAAAATGCTTCATCTCATCAACACACTTTGGAATTAATGAACCTGTAAGATACAAAAATGCACAAAGTTAACACTAAAGATGCACAATATAATAGTAAAAATGAACGTCAATCTGAATAAAACAAATTTTTTAAAACTATATTCATACACAATTAACAAAGTCGAGATCAAACACGAATGCGAAATCCAGAAATAAAGAAAAAAATCTGATCGACATAATAAATATAAATCAAATCGAACGAAGAAGGAAGAAGAAGAAATCAAATCGCGCGAAGAAAAGAATAAAAAATTTGATGAGATACTATTTCAGATTTTTAAAAAAAAACTAAAATTACAAAAATAACCTTAATTTTGCAAAATTGCAGGATAATCGAGGAAAACTGCACACGGAGTGAAATAGATCATGAGCGTTTAAATCACAAAATCAAAGGCTGAGATTTATTCTCATTTCTCATACTAAAAACTATTATCATATGATCATTTCAAGGGATTCTTTATTTCCTACTACACCCATTAATAATACATATAATTCCCTAGACCTAATTTTTCATCACCCAAAATCTCATCTATCTCTCCCAGTGACGTAGTCCATTACCCACAAATCGAGAAATCCCTTCTTTCTTCCTCTTTCACTGTCGTCCACATAACTCTCCTAATTAGCATACCTCCTCATTTCTTTCCAGTACCTTTAGCCTCTTGTTGTGATGTTCACCCTTGTGAAAAGCTACATTTGATTTTATAATTCCTAATTTATCATTTTATATGCTTAAGAATGTACTTCTATTATATTAAATTAGTTGATTCATAAGGTTTAATTGATGTATTTCTTTTTTAACCTATGATTCAACAATCTTTTATCCACTTATCACTATTTATGTTTTTGAATGTATTGTTGTTTGATGTTTTTATACATGTTTTTTCATTATTTTCTTTTTTATTTTATTTTAGTGGTTGCTAAAATATTTTAAGAAATCCTCTATAAAAATAAACTCGTAAATCTTGTCAACCCAATGGGTCAGTCCGAAAACCGGTGAATTAGGGTTAGGTTTAAGAGTTTTCAGCCAGATAAAAATTCAACCTGGACCGAATAGCCCGCAGCCCGATAAAGTTAGCTCAAAACCCAATCGGCCAGCTCGATTGACATCTCTATACCTACCCTCCAGCTTAATGGACTTGCTCTCATGTTTGGGCCTTACTTCAGCAAACCCATTTGTGGAATTTGGTTTAATTACCATCATTCTAAGGGGCAGCCATTGTCATCCTTTTTGGTCGTATCATACATACACTGATAGAGATGGTTCGGTACGGTATACCGCACATTTTTCTCCATACCTTATACCTTACCGAAATTTTCGGTATGAGGAAAACTCATACCGTTACCGTACCGAAGTTTTCGGTATACCTTAGTTCGGTATACCGAATTTTCGGTATGATTTCGGTATGAGTCGGTATGGTTTCGGTATGAGATAATTTATATACTATTACTTCGATTTTGACATGACATAATTTATATACCATTTATCTTATCATTCTTCCAATATACGGTTAACATACCAAAATTTTTTGATATACTTTTCAACATACCGTTAATATACCAATTTTTTTGATATATTTTGATTTTTACGATTTTTTCTGTTGATATTTATTTTAGAAATATGTTTATATCAATAATATTGTTAGGTGAAAAGAGAAGATATGATTTCATTCTTAATTTATATGATTTTATTTTTAATTTATTATTTTTAAAATAATAATAAAAATAAAAAATATTATTATATTTTAGGTACGGTATGTGGCGGTATACCTTCAATATTAGGATTGTCATACCGTTACCGTACCTAAAATTTTCGGTACGGTATGATACCTTACCAAAAATTTGGTAACTTCGGTATTTTTTCGATACGATATGTCCGGTATTTCAATATTTCGGTATTTTTCCCCATCCTTATACACTGAGACAAAGGCATAGATTTGCAAGTAATGTTCCGAAATACTTGATTTTGGTGATTTATATATGGAAACTCATCATAATAAGTTGATCATTTTGTTTTAACTCTCATTTTGCTGTCGGCTTCGTCGTCTTAGAGAATTTTTTCGAAGAGCGTTTCGAATGTAAGCTGGTAGTAATAATTTAACTTCTATTATATTTAATTTTTTTTAATAAATAAGATTGTCTGTTGTAATTATTGAATGAAAACAAAATCTTGAACTAGACCGTATGCATTCTTTTCCACTGACACAATGACAAACCACATTAAGACTTGCCATAGATTTAGTGTTGGTGGAGCTTCTAAAGCAATATCTTCAGCTAGAGTGGAAGAAGGATGGAATATGGTTATGCACCCACAAAGGAAAACTAATTATTGGACATCGTTGATACGATCAAGTAAGGTAAAAGAGGACATATACAGAGGCAATGGCTGAAATAACAAGAAAATATATATATATGCATTTGAATGGTAAGAATAGCACGTATGTGAGAGAGGAGATGATATAGCAAATTGAGTTTGCATAATTCTATAAGATGGCGGCGCCAACCATAATTCGGAAATTCGCATTGTCTATCACAGTATAGATAATGCGAAAATCCGTGTTGTCTATCCCTTTATAGACAACGTGAAATTCCGTGTAGTCTATTCTCTTATAGACAATACGGAATTCCCGCATTGTCTATCTCTATTTTTTAATAAACTACACTATTTTGGACTATGCGAAATTGTGTAATAGACAACACTAATTCCACGTTGTCTATTAAATACTGCAATATTTTGTGGCCATCCTTTACCTCCCTACTCCACCGTTGGGGCAATATTCACACACAACACAAACCATCGCGACCTCCCAGTGCATATATTCGAATATTCAATCACAGGGCATAGTTAGTCATGGTTGTGGTTTTATTTTTCTTATATAAAATTGTTTATGCATTTAGAATGTAAAGAGGTAACTGAGTTTTTTTTAGATAGAAGACATTGTACAATATATGTTTTATATATAAACTTTTTAAATAAAAATTTTGAAAACTAATGTTTTCTACCTCGATTTCAAGATTTTATATTAGCTATTAATTCTACCAATCTTTTTCGTCATATTATTCGCATTTGTCAGTTTGAACAATGCGATAATATTTTATACTTACAAGTTACAATAACTTATCATCACATACTTGATATTATCTATGAAGAGAATTATGAATTTGAGAGATCAATAAATTTTTCTTTCAGCAATAGTAGTATATATCTAAATAGAACTTGAATTTTGCACATACTAAAAATATTAGTTAAATCATTACGAAGATAATTTACAAATATTTGTGTTAAAAGCAATTAAAAATCACATATTTTTAAATTAGTGGTTGATGACTAGAATTTAAAGACATAAAAAATAAAATTTCGCCGTCTCTATTTAGCTACTCATTATCATGATTTTTTCACTCGATCTTTGTTGGTGTGGAAAAAAAATAATATACAAAGAGCTAAGATCATCTCCAGCAGATAACTCTATAATGCAGCCCATTTTTTATATTTTGCAGTTTAGATTTATAATTTTCATTTTTCATCTCCTGCAATTCTATATTTCACTATATAAAGAATATTCTATTTTGATTCTTCTATTATTTATTTCATTTTATTAATCAAAGTATTATATCATATTTTCACTTATATTAGTATTTATTTTCATATTTTTAATTATCTAATTCCAAATTAAAAATTAACACTTATATTTAAATAAATTATCTTACAAAGCTATAAATAAAATATATTTTCACACAAAATAACCATTTTATTTAACATAATACAATCATACAATAAATTTAAATAAATTATTTTACAAGTCTATAAAATAAAATAAATTTTCACACAAAATAACCATTTTATTTTCTACGAGTGCTTTTATAAATTTTTATTGTATTCTATTTTTTATAAGTTATTGTTTTGTAGGGTATTGTAATATATTTAGTTTTCTAAAAAATAAATGTTATAATTTTGATCTTGATTTTGTATTATTGGAAATAGAGTCCACTGTTGGAGCAATTTTTTTTTTTCTGCTGGAGATGGTCTATCAATCGAGAGCTGAAGCAATCTTCCAAATAGGTAGAAGCTGAACTTCTGGTTAGATGATTGGATTTTATATTTTAATTTTAAATTATAAATAAAGTGGATAAATAATCAAAGATTATATGAAATGTATATCAAAATTTATAATTTTTTTCCTTTATAAATAAAAACAAATATTGATATATTTTATGAATTAAATAGTATATTTATATATTTTCTAGATTTTTTTAAAATTTAATTAAACTTAAAATAAATAATATATATTAATAAAATAAAGTGAAAATAAAATAAAATGCATGTTGTTTGAAAGTTATTTATACGAGTAAAAATTAAATGAGTTGGTTTCCCGAGGGACAGTCATTATTTTAATAGATAAATATATCATTTTATTTATTATATTTTTTTTACTGTAAAATCACATTATTTGCAACAACAAAAAATGTATTATTTGTAATAAAAAAAAATACATTCTTTTAATTAATTAAAAATATTATTAAATTCATTTCACATAAAAATAATGAAATCTTAATATTTTATTGCAAAATTAATTGTGTTTTATAATATAGTTGACTCAAAAGAATTAGTTGACTTTGATCATTCCTTCAAACTGACCGAGGCCTCTCCCACACGGAGCATAACATTGCAAGCAGTGTTATGAAAATCTTGATTTTGGTGATTCAAACATGGAAACTCGTCCGAATCAGCTTATCCTTTTACTAGCTCTCCATTTTATTGTCAACTTCGCCGTGTCAGAGATCTTTTTCGAAGAGCGTTTTGAAGGTAATGAACTAATGATTCAGTTTCTGTTATTCAAAATTTTCGAGAAATAAATTTGTCTAATGTGATTATACAATCAGAACCAAACCTTGTTTTCATGCTGACTGGGTTTTTAGCACCGATGAACTAGACCGTATGCATTCATTACATACTGTGTTGCGTTTGTGAGACCATTGTTGGTGTCTAGGTTATGGAGTTCACTAATTTAGTTATGTTTCTCATTTTGGTGTGGGAAGATGGGTGGAAGAGTAGGTGGGTGCTGTCTGATTGGAAAAGGAGTGAAGGAAAAGCCGGTGCCTTCAAGCATACGGCGGGGAAATGGAATGCTGATCCAGACGACAGAGGTACGTACATATACTTGGAATCTTGCTCTGTTCATCTGTAGTAGAGCAGCACTAAGATGGGAATCGAGTAGATTGATGGAGATTATGAGATACTAAACAGATATGTTTGGGTGGAATGAATTGTTTCCCTAGGAGGAAACCAAATTGCTCTTCACTCCATTTAATACAAAACAAAATGAGAGCACAAATGCACATTGATATCAATGTATATCAAATTTTATTTTTCCTTAAACATGGCATCCACTACTCTGATACAATAGCTATGATTCCATAGTTAGACCAAAATACAGGAAACTGGATGGCTCCATGGTCTATTTGCATTAGTTTGTGTGTACACTTCTATTCTAGTATTGCAGTAACATACTTTTTATTGTTGGCATTGATGTTGTGGAGGAACCAATCAAGGTTGCTCACCAGGTTATTTCTTACACCACCTAATATAATATAGCTCTCTCTTGATCATATTGAACAAAACGAGCAGGTATCCAAACGTATAATGACGCCAAACACTCTGCCATTTCTGCGAAGATAACTGAATTCAGCAATAAAAATAGAACCCTTGTCGTCCAATACTCCATAAAGTTTGAGCAAGACATTGAATGTGGTGGCGGTTATATCAAACTTCTCTCAGGCTATGTCAATCAGAAGAAATTTGGTGGAGACACTCCTTACAGGTCTGTTATTTATTTATTTGACTACTTATTGGGAATGTGGTTAATATTATATTTAACTGTTTAGAGGTTTATTCCTCTGGTTTAGCTAAAATGGTAGTATAACTTTTCTCATATATTTGTATTCTCAATTATATTTTTACGCATAGGATGGTAATAATTGGTATGGAAACTTAATCCAATGATAAGAAATACTGATCGGGCAGCTTAACCTGAATGCCTATTCGATCAAGTTATTAAATATTTGTTTAAGCCCTCCACATTCATGTCATTTTCACCCTATCTCTATGTACCTGATCTCTGAAGCCTTTTGTTTTGATAATATGCAGATTTCAGCTATGTATTAATGATTTTGATTGACATTACCAATGTGCAGTTTGATGTTTGGACCAGATATATGCGGCCCTGCGACAAAGAAGCTTCATGTTATACTTTCATATCAGGGCCAGAATTATCCAATTAAAAAGGATTTACAATGTGAAACTGATAAGCTGACTCATTTCTATACATTCATTTTGAGACCTGATGCAACATACAGTGTCTTGGTCGATAACCGTGAAAGAGAGTCTGGAAGTATGTATACAGATTGGGATATCCTCCCACCCCGCAAAATTAAAGACATCCATGCAAAAAAGGTACCAAAAAAGTGCACCACCATGTTTGATCAGTTTATTAAATGTGCTTTGTGAAATTTTTTATTTCTTCCAGAACCAGCAAGATAGTGACCCATTATACATGAGGCATAGATGTATGCTTGTTTATGATTTTAGAACCGGCTTCTTTTGGTCCATTTCTTCCAGCTCCTAATTTGATTTTGCAACCAATAACTCTTTGGTCATTGCAGCCAGCAGATTGGGATGTTAAAGAATATATTGACGACCCTGATGCTGTCAAACCAGAGGTACACTGTTGTAGCATCTAGTTCAGCTTAGAATGTAAAATAGTGCTCCTTCATATATGACTTGGATTTCGTAATTTCTTGATGCATTATGAGCACTGCAGGGTTATGATTCTATACCAGCAGAGATACCTGATCCAAAAGCTAAAAAGGTTTGTTAGTGTTATAAAATTATTGATAAGTTTACTTTCTGAGCAAATAGTTCTTTTTGCAATGGTTTCTGGCAGTTTTTACAATTATAGCTTTAACCTGAATCCTTAGCTAGTGTAGATTCCAGCATCTTATAAGATGCATATCTATAACCCCTGTGAACTCTCTCTTAATGTTAGTATTAACTGCCTAGCCTATTAATGGTTTCTGACAACTTCATTATTTACACTAGCCTGCTGACTGGGATGAAGATGAGGATGGGATATGGAGACCAAAAAAAGTACCAAACCCAGCATACAAAGGCCCTTGGAAGCCAAAGGTACCATCTTTCTTGCATGTAGAGCTACACTTGATATCATTAAGTTTTGAAATTTCTAACTTCATTTAAATGTTGCTTCAGAAAATCAAGAATCCTGACTACAAAGGGAAGTGGAAAATTCCTTGGATTGACAACCCTGGTAGGTGGTAACATTGAGAACTTTTTTGTACTCTGGAAACTAGATGCTATCGACTGTCATGCCAAATCTCATGATTTCTTCTGAGAAAGCATTACTTTATGGTTGGATAGTTGACCTCAAAGTTGGTTTGATATTTTTACCTTTTTTTTTTTTTTGGGAGATAGATAAGCCTACCTTGTATGTAATGTCTTCGTACGAGCCATCTCTGCAACAGGGAACAGGATCTCCTATTCTGAAACGTTTTGGTCCTGTTTTTTCATCATATGTACCTTTCAAATCAAGCATACTAAAACAGCATCATCTGTTGAACAAATCCAGAGAACCAATAACAGAAATATGATCAGTTCCCAGATGTTTTTGGAATTCGATGTCTGGATAGCATGTTCATATCCACATATAACTTCCTATGCCAGAAACATATTCTAAATCTCCAACTGTCATTCAACCCCTTTCATTTCCTTTTTCGGAGAGAAAACTATCTATTTTTGACATGGTGTGGTGCCCATAACAGATGCAACATGTTCAGCTTTATGGGGCTGACTGAATTAGAAATATCTACCATTGAATCAAATACAGATCTAATCTCTTCTTAATATTTGCTGCAGAGTTTGAAGATGACCCTGACCTTTATGTTTTAAAACCAATAAAATATGTTGGTATTGAAGTTTGGCAGGTAAAATCTATGACTTCACAAATGTCAAAAATTGTTAGCAATTTTAACTTAACATCAAACAATGTTCATATAAAATTGAAACTTGGACATTCACTATAAATATGTTGCACTTTTATTAGACCTATGGAAACTTTTTACAGTGTGTTAGGCTGCATCAGTTCTCTGTAAGTTAGAGAGGGCTGTTATCCATCTGAGATCACTAGGCAAAACAAGGGTGGGAGACAAATATGGGCTGTGGCCGCCCAAGTTTTTTGAAGTTTTGATTTACATATACAAGTGCATACATGTTTATATCAGATTGTATTTATATAATATTTGTTAGAATACATTGGAGTTTGGGTTTATCATGATAGTGATTATGTAAGTAAAAAAGGAAAAGGAAATCAGTCTGCCATTCTCTTCAATGGCTCTTTATGTTGGATTCTGTTTATGAAACACCTATGGAAACACTGTGTTTTTATTTTTTCAGTTTTGATTTATTAGAAACTTGGGTATATCTTAAAATTTCTGGTTCATAGGCTCATATCTCGCCATATGAAGATATATGCGCATGAAATAGTTCTCCCAAAAGCGTTCTAGAGATTTGTGAAGCCACAGCTGATCATGAGAGGACAGATGATCTAGTTCTGTATCTGGGCTTGCAAGGTGTGTTGTTATTTGAGAAAAAACTTTTGCATCATCCTGCTGCAGGTGAAAGCTGGTTCAGTGTTCGACAACATTTTGGTATGCGATGACCCACAGTATGCAAAGGAAGTGGTTAATGAGATACTGGCAAATAGGGAGGTATGTATGCTGTTAGATTTGTAGATAAATGAATACAGTAACATGATTGTTATTCGGTTTAAAACCTCAGATCGAAAAGGAGGCATTTGAGGAGGCAGAGAAGGTGAGAATAGCAGAGAAAGAGAGGGTAAGTTTCCACTCATTGAATGTCTTCTTTAACTTTGTATGCATTATATTTATGACCTTAACTGTTCATGTAGGATTCTAAAAGAGAAAAGGAGGAAGGCGAAAGGCGGAGGAAAGACAAGGATCACCGATACCATGGAAGGGTACGTCAATCTCTCACCTTCACTGATGCCAAGAAGCTTGTTTTCATCTTAGACTATAACTGATGTTTTAGACAAAAGTAACACTTCAATTTGAGTTTTGGTGTTTTAAACTGTAAGCGAGTTTATAGTAATTCAAATTTCACGTTTGCTCTTTGTTATCAACTTAGATATTAATTTATTTAGACATCAAGTTTGTAATTACAGCTTATTAAGTAATGTTTGGATCATTTTGTTGCAGCATGATCCTGAAGATTACTTGGACGACTACCATGTAAGCTCTCTCTCTCTCTCTCTCTCATATTTGGGTGCTCCTTGTTTTCAAATACATTAATTGATTTCGTTGCATTATTTGTTGCAGCATGATAGTGAAGATCTATTGGTGTTTTTTCAATTCTTTTAAATGCTTTATTAGTTGCTTTAAATTGCTAGAAACTAACCCATTGACAAACTTGTGGGGGTGAATCCAAAAAAAAAATCGAAAACCGAACCAAATTAAATAATTTTCGTTGTTTTTTGGTTTTCGGTTTGGTTCAATTGTTTTATTTTTAAACTTGGTTTTTTGGTTTGGCTCGATTTTATATGGAAAAACCAAATTATAAACACAATTTTATATTTAATTTTATATTTTTATGAAAATGTGCAAATTTTAAAGATTTTGATATTATTTATGATCATTAAAAGCCGAATTGTTCGGTTTAAATGAGGAAAGGGGTGTTGCTTCCTCGAACTCATGAACTATTGGACACAAATAATTCGCTTTTTATCACTTGTGCCCTGAGTTAGGAACAATCACTTCGCTCCTTTTTCTTTTTAATTAGGATGCATTTATTAAATTCCATTCCACTTAGATGTCTCTCCATTGAAGCTCGAACGAGCACATGGCCTATTGAACACTGCAAGACGCTTAAACTACATGCACTCCGAGTTGAGGACAACCATTGCACTCCTTTTCTTTTAAAAATAAAAATAAAATACATTAATTTAAAACTCACACACCCATTTGTTTCAAGGTATTTCGCACTTAATACCTCTTAGTTATGGGTAAGAAACTTTCACTACCACAACACTGAGTGTGGGACAATGGAACATAACCATTGTGCGCCTTTTTTTTAATAAAAAAATTATTTGTTTAAACTTTCACCCCAATGTTCCCAATAATCTCAAACTCATGATCTCTTGGTTACCATTGTGTTACTGTGCTCCTTTTTTTTCTTTTTTCTTAAACACACACACCCAAATGTCCCCCGAGAGCTCGAACCTGTGACTGCAAGGTGCTTTCAATCACTACATCCCGAACGAAGGGACTGTTTTACTGTGCTCCTTATGATTGAGGTTGTGCAAGACAAATAGACATAGTTTTTTTGCAGATATAGATTTTCTATTTTCAGTTTTAACACTATCCATTATCTCTCATTTAACATAAGCTGCGTGTTCAACCATACAACTGGTTGTTTCACTATTAGTTCCTGTTCTTTCTTCTCCCATACTCAACCAACTCTCAGCTTCCTCCTTTCTTGATTGCAGGATGAGCTCTGATTCATGCTCATGAAACACTCTTTTTCTTCGTCTCAGCCTCGGGTCCGATGCATCGATAGAAGAACAAGGTATCATTGATCACATGTGTTTAAGCCAAGAAATTTGATCTTGCTTGTAGAAACCAGAAATATACATATATATAATTTCTAAGCAAACCAATAAGTTAGCACAATGTAATATCCAAAAGTGTCAACTTTTATGTGCTCTTGATAACAGAACTCCACTCCCACTGTCCTAGTCTCGTAGATTTGCAGTATAGCATTCAAACCTGTCAGATAATCTAATTGTATCTGTAATTGTAATTTAATAAAGATATTTGTTATTGCATGAAATGGCATGCATACATGTATGTGGAGGTTTAGGTCATGGCAGATCTGCACTGAATTACATTGGCGTGTCCAAAAATTTAAAATTGGGGGTATATTATGTAAAAATATATATAAATAATTGTAAAGATATATAAATTTATAAAAGAAAAAAATTATTTTGAAATACGAGTGTACCCAAAAATTCCCCTAAATCTAGGATGGGGATCCTCCGTAGTGTTAAAAACACTGCAGGAGGTGCTGTTCCTCACAGCATTAAAATATTGATAAAAGAATTATAATAAAATATTGTGTATGCAAAAAAATGAATGGTGAAGACTTGCACAGCACCTCCTCCTGCAGTGTTTTTAACACTCCAGAGGATCCCCATCCCTAAATCTACCACTGCGAAAAACTGAGCTCACATGACCATTAGCTTGCGTATGTAAGGGTCAAAACTTGAATTTCATCCCAAATTGTGCGTGCATAAAAGTTAATTCGGTCGGCTCACCGAATTTCGGGTTAGTTATTATATCAAGTTGTGGTTATTCGGGCTAAAAAAAAAAAAAAACTTAAAATAATTAAATAAACCTAACTCTTGTTACTCTTCAGTTTTTCATGCTACTCCACCAGGATTTATATGATATTTTTATATCATTAAATATTTTATTTTTTTTCTTAAATAACAAAAAGAATGTGAATATTATGCATTCATTAATTTAAATAATAATATTAATGAATAAAATATACATTTGTTTATTTTATATATCTCAATATCATATTCAAATTACTTTCTAGAATATAATTATTCATTAAACGTTATTTACAGTAAAGACAATTATATAGCTTAAAATATAATTAGGAAATGTGATTTTCAATATTAGAAATATATTTTGATTATTATATAATTAAAATTAAAATACTAATAAAGTTATTAATTGGATTTATCATGCCGAAGTTCTAACGGGCCCGGATTATTGGATCAATTTTATTTTTTTTATCAAAATATTCAAACTTAATTTGCCTTTGTATCAATCAATTGGAAGTTCATTGTTTTGAATGTCGGTATATTCGATTATGCATTGATACTTCATTTGTTTAGGGGAGTTTGGTTGGTGAATTTCGGAATGAGGGAATAAAATTATTCTGAAACTCACCGTTTGGTTAAATGATAGAAATGAAAAAATGGGAATAATACTCAAATATTTGGGAATCACTAGAACCCTCCAAAATGGTGGGTTTCATTTTCATTCTCATATTCCTTTACCAAAATTATTTATTTCATATTATTTTATAATTATTTAGTTATTTATTTATTTTTATAATAATACTCTAAAATATTATGATAATTATATTATTTTATAATATTATATGTTATTATAATTATATATTATTATTTTTAATATATTAAAATAATATTATTATATTAATCATTTATTTGTATCTTAATTTTATATTTTATAAAATAAATAAGAAGATAAATATATTATTTATTTATTTTAATATGATTATATTTTCTTGATTTTTTATCATTAAATTAATTATTTATTTTTTATTTTTTTAATTCATTTTATTTATAATGTTTTTCTTATTTATTTTCTTTTTCTTGTTGTTATAATATTTTTTATAATTATAATATTATATGTTATTATAATTATATATTATAATAATAATATTATAAAATCAATCATTTATTTTTTATATTAATTTTATATTTTATAAAATAAATAAAAAGATAAATAAATTATTTATTTATTTATTATGTTTTATTTTTAAATTAATTGTTATTTGCATAATATTTTAATTATTTTATAAACCTATAAAGTTAAAAAAATTAATTATCAGAATTGAAAATGATTCCAAAACTCATCTTGTAAACCAAACATCAGAATTGAGATTGATTCTCAAAAATTAAACCCATACGCATTCCCTCTACTATCAAACACATACCCATAGTGATTTCCGACAGTTAAACCAAACGCTCCCTTAATTTATTTTAATTTTTGGCCAGTATAGATGTATATATGAATTATGTTATAATACTTGTGGTGTGTATTTTAAAAGTCAAATATCCAAACATAGTTTTAAATTATGCATCTTCTTTCTAATTTAGTTCACACTATCATGTTTTATTAAATAGCTAAACTCTTTTAAACTGTCGAAATATTAGACCTCATTTTTTTGATGACCAAATTTGTCGAAATTCCATACAATCAAACAAATTGGTATGTATATCTTTAAATGATATCGTTTGATGAAAAGATATAATATCAAAATCATTTGTGTGTAAACATAAGAAATGTGTGAGTCCTCATATTTAAAATGATGTTATTTACAAAGACATATAGTATTTTTTTAATAATATGAAATTTTGGTAAATTTATTTAATTTTCTTGAAAAAAAAACTTGATCCTATAGTTTAGCTATTCATTTGAAGAAATTAATATTAAGATTAAATTTCAAAAAACAACCATAATTTTGTGTATACTTAAATATTTTAGCCTATTTTAAATTAAGATCTATAACTTAATAAGATTTTTAGTTATATGAAAAAAAAAATTGAAAAATACAGTTGTAGAGTTTGTAGTGGGTGGGTGGAAACCGAAGCCCAATAGCTGGCAAAGTGAATAAATTAACCCCACACTCTCGTTTTATCCGATTCCCATCTTCCAATACAATTATCATCAAAATTAGTTCACTTGTTAATTTCAAATTTAAATCCTCAATTACTAATTTAAAATTCCAAGATTCCGGAGTTTCATAAAATAACAGATATAAATGAATCAAAGGTATACGGATTTTATTCAATAAATTTTATTTATTAAACAAATCAAACTTGAGTTTTATATTATTTAACTTGTGAGCAAAATTAATAGATAAAATTCAAATTAACATCGAATTATTAAATTTGTATAATAAATATTTTCATAATGTAAAAGTAATATATTGTTGGGATTGAATACTAAAAATATTTATGAATAAATATATTCGTAAAAATAAAATGTTTGATACGCTAGTATTCATTAGGGTGTTACATCAACATAATCGCTATCTTGTATAACAAGCATACGATACGAACAATAATATTCTATTGTCTCGCCTATAGGGATGATCATATGGTGTATAATAGATCATATGAATTGTTTGACCTAGCAATATATAAATAGTATCTTAGTTGAGCCAGCTCCTGGATAGGCGACATTTAGGCTGCGACACCTTAGTATATAAGTAGGCTTATCCTCGCTACTTGATGTATCAGTACATTTTTATGTATCGATGGGATCAACAATGAGAGAGATGTGTCATTCTCATTGACATATGAATGAGTCAAAACTCAATATATTTATTATTATCTTAAACCTAATGGAAGACTAAGGGACATACACAAGTTGACCACACTTTGATTTGCTATGGTGGTGAGTCTTACATTACTCTAATATCTGCATCTCGGGTGTACTACTCAGGAAAAAAGATATTAATTAATTATAATTAATTATCATAAACCAAATTAATTAATTAATGTCCGAAATCTTAAATATGTGGATCATTCAAGTTTAATGCAGCATGTTTCATACAACGTGGTTATAAAGGGATGAGTCAATATTGATTTCCTTGGTGAAAGCAAAACAATGTTTTATTAATTAATTATGTTCTGAGTTGGACAAAAAATAATTAATTAATAAAGAAGATTCACTTTATTATTTGCATTTGGTTAATGGTCTGATACATAAACTGTTTGATAAAAAAACACACAACACATTATTCAGTGTAAGTGCAAAATATAGAGAGAAAGGTGGTTCTACACCAATCAAGAAAACTTATCAATTTTCTTGAGTTTTGGTGGAACTCGGTAGGGTATCTTCACCAGTTCTCTAAGGAGCAAGGGATACAGATTAGAAGATCAAATCTGCTGGAACACAACATCATCAATTCGATCCCCACATCCTCATTTCAACAACATCGTCATTCGGATTCAAGAAATCAGAAGTTGAGGTTCAGGTATTCCGTAAATCCAATTTTCTTGAAGTTTTGGTGAAACTCAGCGTATTTTCACCAGATCTCCGAGGAGCACGTGATACAGATCTGAATATCAGATTTATTGGAACACAACAACATCAATCCGATCCCCACATCTTGATTTCAACAACATTGTCATTCGGATTCAAGAAATCAGAAATTGAAGTTCGGAATATCAGATTTATTGGAACACAACAACATCAATTCGATCCCCACATCCTGATTTCAACAACATCGTCACTCGGATTCAAGAAAGCAAAAGTTGAAGTTCAGATATTTCGTAAATCCATTCTCTACTATTAAAATATTTGGAGCGAGAGGCGGATGTACCAAAATTTTATTTTATTGCTATTAAATTATATATATTTGTTATTATTTATATATTTATATTATTTATTTTTTATATAATGTACCCCCAATTTAATTTAATTTATATATTTTATCCCCAATTTCAAATTTCTGGATCTGCCACAATTGGAGTAGGTTTGCCTGGTTTACTCAATCTATATTTATTTTTGATATACTAAGAATGATTCAAATAACAAAGAAATAATAAAGGATAATTCACATTATCAGTTGTATACTCAGATCCTACATATGCATGATAAATTATTGTAGTTATAATTAAAAAAATTGTTTATAATCGACTAAAATTTAATTAAATTCGTGAATTTTAAAATATTTGATTAAAAAAAATTAAGACTCGAATTAATAATAAATAAGTTAAACTTAAATAAGATACTGCTTAATCGGAATCGATTCTACCCTACATAATATGTACATTAAGAAGATATCCACTGAAAGTAGATGTAAAGTTGCATAATCAGGCCATCTACTTTCACGCATCATTTTACGAAGTATGATTACAAAAATATATTATACATCCAAAAATTCTAACCACACATTTCAGTAATTGAAAGTACATTTTAAAATATACTTACAAAATTATTCATTTGCATACAGTTTTTGCAAAACTTTTAAAAACATCAAAACTGTATACTATTATAGTTACTATAAATTATTTTCAATATTATACATTTAAATATATTTATAAATTCAATAAAAATAAAATTAACTAGGTCAAACATGAAGCCTATGAAAATAAATTACTGTTATATTATTAAAAAATAGATAAATAAATGAAGACTTACTTTGTATAAAAAAAGTGAAAAAAACAATTTTATTGAAATTTGTTATTATTTCAATAAATATATGTATATATGCTATAAAATGTAAAACATTAATAGATAAGATAAAATGAAAATAAAAAATAAAAAATAATGTTGATTTATTATTTTTTTCTTTTTGAGAAAAGGGTAATTTTACAATTCCTGTCATTTAGTATACTGAAAAATTATTATGTCATTTAATATTTAAAGAGTCAAATATATACATATATTAATATGTGCTTGGGAAAGATAAGAGAATTAAATGACATGTACTTAACAAAGAGTGTCTATTTTTATCAAAATAAAAAATAAAAAAATAAAAGAGTGTCTATTAAACTTCTCACCCAAACTTTACTTATTTCTTCTATTTCCTACTTTTTCTATTTTGTTGCTCACCATCCAATTTTCGAGAGATGATACTCTTTGAGAATATATATAAATTAATAAGATAAAATGGGTAAACACAAAATTTTATTCAAAAAAAGTTTCACTTCTCCAAATTTTATTTATCAGGAAATTTTATTAAAAAATTTTCCTGTTTGAAAATTTTATTTGTTAGGAAATTTTATTCAAAAGAATATTTTGTTTGGGAATTTGATCCAACTTAACTCACATTAATTCTTTTATGATGAATTTAACGTTAATTATATGTAGTGTCATACTCATTAATAATTCATGTGGACGTCGGTTGGGCACGACATGTATACTACGTGGAATTTAGTGAGTGATTCATCGTAAAAAAAAAAGAAACTACATTTAGTTAAATTGAATAAAATTCTCAAATAGAATACTCTTTTGAGTAAAATTCCCTGACGAATAAAACTTTGAATACAATTTCGAAATGAGAAAACTTTTTGGATAAAATCTCGTGTTTTTCCAAGATAAAATTATATGTGTTTGAGTTTGATTATGGGAAACTAAAATTTAGATTACTACAAATAACAACAAATAATTTTATTTTTTTTTTAAATGTACTCCTTCCATCCCACTTGAATTGTCACACTTGTTAAATTGGACGTCCCAACCGAATTGTCATATTTCCAAAAATGACAACTTTTTTACACTCAACAATAAAATATTAATCTTCTAACTTATTTTACACTCACAACTCTTAATTTCCGTGCCGAAAAGAAACATGACAATTATAATGGGACGGAGGAAGTACTAAATTATGTAAAAAGGTCCACATAGATCAAATTCACCACTAGGATTTGTGGGCCTCACATACTTTTTTGAGAGCTAAATTTATATAGCCACGTTAGATAAGTCAACATGTTATATAGCCACAATTTTAAAAATGTATGTTTTTTAGCCACTTTCCAATGATTGGAGAGAGAATTTAACATTTGAAATTGTTAAGCATTAATTATTTTTGGATTTATTACCCCACCTACCCCACTTCCCCCCCCCCCCCTCTCTCTACCGGCGATTCTCCCCCACCACCGTCCCTCCATTTTCTCCGATTTGAAGCTCCAAACAACCGGATTTTGCTCGCCCAACCCAAAAAAAACTACATTCCATCGATTACAATGTCTGGAGAAAAAGAAAACCCGAACCAAGTAAGTTATTTCCATTTTTTTCCCCCGAAAATTATGTCTATTTTTTCAAGAATATATCAATTTTTATGTCTTTTTTTCCATCGATTTGTATGCTTTTTAGGTTCAAGTACATGTTTAGTTATGAATATAGTTGATTAGGTTCATATTTCGTCGATTTCTATAATTAGAAACAATGTAGTAATGGTTTTTGCTGCTTTTACTGTGAAAAAAACTACGAATACCCGCCCTAGGAAAGAGACGACGAGATCTAGATTCGCCATATCGAGATCTCGACGTCAATTTTTTTAAATTTAATTCAACGTCTCGATTTTTCATCTCAATATTGGTATCGAGATCTCGATATCAATATCGAGATGAAAAATCGAGATCTCGATTTTTTTAAATTTCTGCTTTGAATTCTCCTTTTATTTAAATATTTTATTATATTCAATTGCAGGTTTGGGAGTGGATCAGGCCCAGTTTGCAGGGCAAAGTCCCGCGGTCGATGAATTGTTACGACCGGGATATTCCTGAGGATATCCAGATTCGATTGATGAGCTTCGGAGAGGAAACTTTTGAGTTATTTAGGGATGGACCGTTTGGTCCATTTCTCACTTTTCGGTGGAAGAAGAGCATGTTACGTGCTACGTGGGCTCTGATCACCCACGAGATTGAGGTGGAGGGAGCGGAGAACGAGTTGTGGTTTTGGGTTGGTGAAACCAACATTCGACTTGGTGCTGAGGAGTTCTGCTTGATGACTGGGCTGCGGTTCGGAGATTCGGGTTTTGACCCTACAGGAGTTCATGACTTGCCGAAGGATGGTTGTTTATGTTCTCACTACACATCCCTTCTTTCTGTTGATCAGCTGCATATTGATTTTATGAACAACGACCTGAATCTAAGCGATTCTGCTGATGATCACGTGAAGATCGCTCAGATTCTATTTGTCTACCGTATGTTTATGTGCTTCGATGGGAAGCGACACGTAGACCCCTGGGTTTATGCATTGGTGGAGAGACCTCATCAGTGGAGGGTATTCCCTTGGGGCTCGTGGTCCTTCAGTATCCTTCTGCATCAGATGTCTGTCGTGATCACATCCTCAAAAACAGAGAAGGTGTCTTTAGTGCATATATATGGCCCTGTTTGGGTGTTGGAGGTAATTGTTTCTATTTTTTATTTTATTTTTAATTTATAAAAGACTAGAATTGTAAATTATTTACATTATTGTGCAGGCATGGTCGTACAAGGTGATCCCTGATCTGGCAGCCTTAGTTGCGATGCGCATTGAGCCAGAGGAGGGTTAGGAGACTAGGCCCCGATGCTTGTTGTGGAGACCTCTTTATATTCGGGACTCCGACTTCACCCGTTTTTTCAGACATGAGGTAATTATTGTTTACAATTTTTAATACTTATATTATAATTTAAGTATTATTTGATTTATGTTTGTTTGCAGCATTACTGCAGTACTACACTGCAACCGACTGATGATGAGGCCGATTCTGAGAGTTGGCTCAGCTTGAGGAATGCTGAGAACCCGTTGATTCGGAGATTTATACCTTATAGGGGCTTCAAGCCCCGACGATCAGCCTCTCAGCGGCCATCTGCTAGTACCTTGAGGTCTTCTTCGATGAGGGTTCCGTAGCAGCCGGAGTCGCCACCACATCAGCAGCCATCACCTCAGTGACAGCCATCGCCGCCGCCACACCGCCAGCCATCGCCGCACCCGCAGCTATCGCCAACCATCACCAGTGTTTGATATGGGGAGCGGTTTTGAGATTCCAGTCCACTCTTCTTTCAAGCGTACTGATCTTCCTCATCGGCGGCGGGCTAAGAAGCGCTCGCGACGTTCCGCGTCTGTAGAGCCTCTAGAGGTACTTGTGTTTAAATTTATTTGATTTTTATTTGATTATATTTTACTTATATATTTATATTATCTTTTCAGACTGGACAGCCTCCATGGTACGAGGGGCACGAGATGTCCATGGATGACATGGTGCGATTTGTAGTGCCATTGGCTGGTCAGCTCGTGCAGCGACTGACAGATACCCTTCTCCCACCACTGGCAGGTCGGCTCGTGCAGCCACTAGCAGATAACATGATTGTTCCAGTGGCTGATCGCATCATTGATCCAGTGGCACAGCGAGATGTGCCACCATTGGCGGAGCAGCTTATATAGCAATTAGCGAATTGCATCATTGATCCAGTGGCACAGCGGCTTATTAAGCCATTGGCAGAGACGATGATTGATCCGGTGGCTCAGCGACTTATGGGGTCAGTAGCTGATCGTGTGGGTCATTATATTGTGGAGCCAGTGGCTTCCAGGGTTACTCAGAGGTTGAAGATCTTCATACGGGACCTCGCAGATACACTTCTTTGCCGCCCTCGCCGAAGCAAGAGATGGGCCCCACCGTACCCTCCTTATTCTGGAGGTACTTGTGTTTAAATTTATTTGATTTATATTTGATTATATTTTACTTATATATTTATATTATCTTTTCAGACTGGACAACCTCCACTTTTGGCCCCACCACCTCTTTCACTGCGGGGCCCACCACCTCTTCCACTGTGGGGCCCACCACCTCTTCTGATGCTCGCCCCACCACCGGCTTTCGTGCTCCCAGTGCTGGCAAGATGCTTAAAGATTATCTATCTTACATGTAGGATATCACACAACAAGTGAGGTTGCCTGAGCAGGGATTGGTTTTGAGTAGGCAGCTCTATTTTCGGCCACTGAATGACCCGAAGGAGAATATTTCAGAAGATGTAAGTGCATAACTATTAGTTGTCAATTTTTTGATCATCGACTTTATATTAACTTTTTTTTGTGTGTGATATCAGCTTTTGCAGATCTTCATGAGTATGACACGAGACATGATTGTTCGAGCTGACAGCAGCTTCCTTGAGGACGGTGTTGACCCTGACAGCACTATCATATTAGACCCATCTTTCTTTGTAAGTAATGAATATTGAATTTTATTTTTTAATTCTTTAATTTTCATTTCATTTTATTATGTATATAATGTGCAGGACCGTATCTTGCTAAAATGGAAAAAAGTCCCAAAGAAAAAAAAGGGCAGGCTGATGATGATTACACTTGGTGGAAGCCCCATGAAGATTTAGTGAAAGTTGTCCAGGGTAGTGGGGGAATGTCCGGCTTTAGGAGTTGGTACAAGGCGAAACATGTAAGTGACAAATTTTTAGATTAAATTGTTCTATTAGTTTTCATGTTAAGTTTAATTGTGTTGATTTGCATTTTAGGTCATCGGGATTGTCCATCTATACGAGCACTGGGTCACTGTACGGATTGATCTCCATAGCTGGCATGTTGAGTTATATGACTCACTTTTCCACGCTTTAAATGATCCATCTGACCCAGTGCTCTATCTGAAGCGGGACAAAGAACTCTGGCCACTTCTTACATTACTTCCCCATGTCCTTGATCTGCCGAATACTGGGACAGGGTCGATCCTCCTCGTTTAAGGAGTAGTGGTCCTTTATCTCTGATCAAGGATTTTACTGAGATGCCCCTACAGGAAGATTCAAATAGTTGTGGGGTATATTGTATGATTTTTGTTGATAGGTTACTTAGAAGAAGGAAGACTCCAATTAGTGATCTTACTTATGATTTTACAGTTCATTATAGGCAGATTGTAGGTGCTCGGATAGTACAATGGTGTAGAGATGCAGAAGCTCAAGAAGTTGAACGCTTGTAGTACTATTTTCTATTGTTATCATAAATTATGTTTTTATTAATATTGAATTTGAACTTTTGTGTATTTTTGTGATTGATATGAACTGCATAGGTGATTCTACAGGATTAAATGGATTTTATTGAATTACAGAACAGGGAAATCGAGATGATCCAGGGGAAGTCGAGATCTCGATTTGATTTCGAGATCTCGAAATCCCCTTAATCATCTCGAAATCGTTAATTAAGTGATTAATTACAATTAATCTTAAATTAAGACATTATACAGTTTAAACATACATTACTTAACATTTATTTAACACTTTAAAGTTCATTTAACATAATACATTATACATTTGAATCTATTCATACATAAGATGTTTCTCTTTGAAATGTTCATATCTTATTCATGTTTGAATAGGATGAAGTAGAAGTAGTATAATACAAGGTAAACATCTTAGTAATGAATGAACTATTGCATGTTTCTTTGTTATCGAAAAAAAAATGCTTAAATGAATGTTATATGAGTTGATTATCCTCGAAATTTACTGAATTACACATTCAATTAGGCATTAATCACTCAAATCGAGATCTCGAATTGGATTTCGAGACATGTCGAGACAACAATTGAATTTTTCTCGACTCAAACCCTAGAAATCTCGAAATGGTGATTTTGAGATCTCAACATCACGATGTCGAGATCTCGACATCGTGATGTTGAGATCTCGAAATCAAATTGCAATTTTGTTAAAATCGACCTGAATTCGTATACAAACCAAAACACCTAAACAGATCAAACAGGAACTCAAAAATTCGTCCAAATATCAGCCACAATACATAAATCACCAAAACTAATATAAACCAATATACCTTAGCAACTTCTAATCAATTCGTCATAAGCATGCAAACAAAAATAAAAAAAGTGCCACTACTCACTCATATGGTCAACTATCTCCGGACATTTTCTTTTTGTATGCCCCGTATGCTGACAGGTACTACATGTCTTCGCCCGTCGCCTTCGTGGCCCGTCTTGGGGTGGAGGACTGTTCAAATCCACCTCACCAATGGCGATATAAGCAGTGCAGACACGTGAGTTGTGACCGGATTGTCGACACCTCCTACATACTTGAGATCTGTGCGTGGTCGAACTCTCAGCACCAGAACGTGCTCTACTCATCCTCGGACGGCCAGCCTGTCGAACTACTATCGGTGGTCTCACTACAAAAGAAGTTACCTTCTATGGGAGTACCCAATCCAATGGATGCGGCACAGTCATAATGGTGTGATGATATGTCTGTAGCAGAGTGAATTGTTTGTAGTAGTGTGGCGCGTACTCTGATATCGGCTGCAAAGTATATCTGACAATCAAAAAATAAGACACACATTTTATAACACTACAAGATATGTGAAATAATGAAAGTACGAATTAACATATTATCTAAAGTCGGCAGCCGCATGACAACATGGAATCAGATCGAGATCGAACTGACGACACTCACACGTTCTGTGCTCTAAGTCGACATTGTAGCTCCTCTGTTGCCCTTCCACCTTGTATATGTGTGCCATGGTGGTGCCTCTGACTACAAGTTGTCGCCCATATTCGGACGACTCTGTTAACTTCGTCATAGCTATGTGTGTCAGAGCATGATCTCTAGACCGTGCAGCCGTCCGTCGCTCGTCAAACCATCTCTCAACCATAGCTCTGTAAGTATCAAGAATGGCACATATGGGAAATCGCCTTGCCCATAACAAACGAGAGTTGAGGGATTCGGCTGCGTTGAATGTCATGAAGCTGAATCGGGTACCAGGGAACTGAGATCTCGACCAACGGTGGACTCCTATATCCAGAAGCCTCTTGTAAGCTCCGTCTTTGCTCAGAATCTCCAAAGTAGACATGTGCTTTTGAAATGCATCGTGCCTATAACAGTAGGCTGCATCTTGTAAAACAACACCAACTTGAGGACCGTACCTCGACATGTTATTCGCCAAGTGGTAGTAGCAAATAGCATGTGTAGCATTCGAAAATGCTAACTCCACTGCATTTTTTATGCTCTTGTGCTGATCACTGACAATGAGGAGTCCTTCGCGATCTCCAAAGCAAACATGCAAGCGATGCATGAACCACATCCACGACTCATCATCCTCTATGGGTCCGATCCCGATAGCAAGGGGAAATAACTATTCATTGCCATCTTTCATCACCGCAACAAACAACATTCCCTTATTCTTGCCCTTCAGATGTGTGCCATCTACAACGATCACTGGGCGCATGAAGCTGTGAAATGCATCGATGCATGGAGCAAGCGCCAGAAACATGTTCTTGAACAAACTCTCCGAAGAAGTAGATATATCATACATCGTGCCTGGGTTATGAGACTGTAGCATGTGTAAGTAGCCCGACAGCATCGCATAAGACTTCTCCCACTCGCCGAATACCATTGCAATGGCTATGTTTCTTGCCCGCAAGGCAAAACTGTAATCAACCTTGATGCCGAATTGAATCAACAATTCAGACATCATCTCCTTCGGCTTTAGAATAGCGCCCTCCGCCGCCAACTTACTAGAGAAATACTTACCCAACACTCTTGCGGGCACTCTGCGGGGAGCAACACGATCAATATCTGTCTAGCAGTTGTGCATCAGATCACACTTGAATACTCTCCAAATAATTCCAGATTGTCTTGCACGTAGCATAAAAGGACAACCATTCCCATGCTTGCATCTGAAGTTGAGCCGAGTAGTGCTGGACCTCTCCGTGGAGTATTCCAACCGGTGATGCAAGTGATGCAGTCCTACAGCAAGGTCAAGTTCATCCTTGCTGCTAAATGTTGCTCCAATGCATAGCTCAGTCGGGGCCCAATCTGCGGGAATAATCCACTCCAAACGCTCAGGAGCATCAACCTCTATTAAAGGAAGCACCCAACTCCTTACTTCCTGATCATGTCGAGTTGCAGCCACGGACTGACTCAAGTTATTGTTAGATAGTCCGTACTGATCTATTCGCCCAGGAGCTAGAATTCATTTAGAAAAATCACTGACCAAGGGCTCAAACAACCGACTCCGGCCCTCTCCTCCTCGCTTGCCTCCTCCTCCTCCTCCTCCTCGTCGTCATCACAATAATCATCATCATCATCTGTAGATTCCGCCTCATACTCATCTACGAAATCATCAGCTAATGAGATGCTAGGACCACCCATTCGTGTTGATCGCTGTGACTGTGACTGAGGTGCCTGAAATCCGGACTGATTTTGCTTCAATTTGGTGACCACATATATAATTGGATCAATGCAATTTTCATATAGCATCCGCATAATATCTTCATCGGTCTTTAGTCCAGCCTTCACATGCCTCGAGCCCCCAGATATACTGCTCATGTAAAACATGCAGTAGCTAGTAGCGAGGAGATCACAGTGCATGATCTCGTGAATCTCGGACAAAATGGCATTGTAGGAGATTCGTTCACGCCTCAAACATATCAATTGCTCGTCTCCGCCCATATATTCGGATTTGTCCCATGCACCGCCATGACATATGATGAAACGTTGATACGACATCTGCGATAAATGAAACAAAAATATTAAAAAAAATAAAGAGCATATTCCAGCAGATAATTCGAGATCTCAATATAAATATCGAGATCTCGAAATTAAATTAAAATTAATTGAGATCTTATCAACAAAATGCAGAAAACAAATTAATAATGAGATCTCGATATGATGAATTCGAGATCTCGACATCATCTCGAGATCTCGATATTGTCACGAGATCTCAAATTTCCTGGGTTTCTCCCTAAGTTCTCTGCGTATTTTTTACGAAGAACAGTCCAAAAATCACTATATTTTCTAAAAAACTAAGATATACAAGTCGTTTCTAAACACATATCATCAATATAATGCATAAAACAAATGAAAAATGTGGAAAAATGGTTGAAATCAACATACCTTCGATTTTTTGCTCTCAAAACTCTCTCAACTATCTTCAAAATATTTTTTTGAATGCTTCCTCGTACAATGAAAGCAATTTGTTTGTAAAAGGTTTTAATAAATTTCCAAAAACTTTGGTTGTTGAAAATAAATGATAAAATAAATATTTCCAAAAATGGAAATAACTTTAATAAAGTTGATTTTATCTTGTAGCCGAAAATGGAAGAGAGAAAAAGACAAAAGTACAAAGTGACTAGAAAACTTATATTTTTATCCTTGTGGCTATAAAACATACCCACTTATTCAAAGTGGCTAGTTGTATGTATTCCCACTTATACTTATTTATTGATATACTAATTGCAACACTTGCTCCTATTTCATTGGCTCATTATATTTTTATAGATACAATAATAATATTGATATATCTTTAATATAATAACATAAATATAAATAATAAATATACTAATATTTATAATTTTGGATTCTCTACAAATAAAAAGTAATGTTGATTTATATATTTTTTATTTTTAAATTTATATACATACACACTAATTAATTTCGTTTGTATTATTTTTATATAAATTTGGTTTGCAATATTTTCAACAGTACTTTGTTATATTTAATTATCTACTTTAATTTAATGGACAATATTTATAAAAAAATAAATATCATTATTTCTTTTATAATTTTATTAATTTAATTACAAGTAATAATTTTATTTTAAAAATAAAATTAAATAAATCAAATAAAATAAGTATGTATAATGGTCTGGTTGAATGGTCATCAATAAAATTTGCAGAATTATTGTGGTTGAGTTGACTGATGTGAATAAAAGATAAATTAATTAAATCTTGAAGTAATTGGGCGATTGACCCGGTTGCTAATAAACAAAGTCTTGAGCAAATTTGTGGGAGAAATTGTAATTAACCTAAAAAACAATTTGCTGCATGCTCTCCCTCACCCTCTCTCTCAAAAAAATATTTCCAAAAAACAGAATTTTCAACTCTTTCTCTCCAAAAAAATATTTAGCATTTAACAAAGTTCTGAAAATCAGGTTCATCCTCTCTCTCCACAAAAATATTTAGCATTTAATCAAAAGTGGTGTAATAATTGTAGACTGTGCGGTGCGTGTCTGTGGGTGTGGTGTGGTATCCGCGTGGTTTCTCTCTCCTACCACTCACAAAAAAAGAAGGTAGAAAAGGATGAATACAGGATGCAAATGATCTTCTGTAGAGCTGCGCATAAGGCCATGGCGTCCTTCCCTCGCTCAAGGGTCTCTTCCTTTTTATTTCCAATTGCTGCATCATATGCCCTAATTTTTATGAATATTGAGTGGTATTTGGGGTTTAGTTTTACAGCCTATTTAAACTCTAAAATAAAATGAAATCAGAACTGGGATCTTTTGAGCCATTAGTTCTTTCAATCTTTGCTTCCTCTTTTTTTTTTTTTTTCGTTGAGTTTTGAATCAAAAGGAACCGCTGTGATCTATTTTTCATTCTTTGTATTCAATTGATGTTAATCTATCTACAGACTATGTACTGATATGGATTTCTTATAGTGAGTGCATGGTGAAATGTGAATGCCATTGGTGATTTATGTTTTAATGTCAAATATTGGGGGAGATATTGATGGTTGTGAGTTATTCGTAAAATTTTGTACACATAGCTCAGTTGCTATTCCTCACCTTTTACCCTGAGTTCTATCCCTACCTTCCCACAACTTGCAACAATGGAACCATTTTCTTTCAATATTTATTTTGGCGTTTAGTTAAGAGGAACCACTGAGATGTATTTGCGTTCAAATATTTTGTTTGCATGTCCATTTTAAGTGAGATGAGTTCTTGATTCCGTGCCTGTTAGTTATATGCTTGTTCCATAAAGATGAGTTTTCAATCTAATGATAAGTGGAAAATATGTTGTTTTTTTTTTTTTTTTTTTTTTTTAAATAATTGTATATTGGAAGCTTCAACGCTGTGAATGTTTGTTGGCATTTGGATACTAAGCGCTTTGCTTTCATGTTAAATTATTTTTTACATGTTTAGGTAAGAAAGTGCAACTGTAGTTGGGTTTCTTGTACTCTCATTTTATTCTCGGGATCATTTTTTCTGATCCTACTGCTTTAATATGTAATTGATAGTGGTTCCGTTTAACTCACCTGCATCTCTCTGCCGAATTGTTCATTTCAGAAGGAGCTATGTGTATGGCCTGGAATGGGACAACTTTGTCTAAGAAAGAATCTCTTGTACGGGTTTATGAGGCTTTTTTCAATGCCATTCAAAACCATACGCAGTGTTAGCCGGACTGTTGGAGGAGTCTCACATTTTTGTAGTATCACAAATATGTCGAATAGTTTGCAAATTGAACTGGTGAGCCATGATTTTAAGTTTCAATACTATCTCTAATTGCTTTAGGATATTAATCATTGATTTATTTTGAGATGGGATCAAGGAATGAGATGCTGTTGTGCCCACTGCATTAGAGGAACATATGACTATATTACTTTCTGGGGGTGGGTTTTGTTAATATCTGTTTTTTTTGACATTGCAACAAGCTCAAGAGGCATCGTAAGAATCTGATGTATGTAACCAGGCAATCTTATAAGATTTTTAATTATTTGCTTTTCATTTCCAGGTACCATGTCTTCGGGACAATTATGCATATCTTTTACATGATGTGGACACTGGGACTGTTGGAGTCGTTGATCCTTCTGAAGCTGTACCTGTCATAGATGCATTGAACAAGAAAAATTGGAATTTGAATTACATACTCAATACTCATCATCATTATGATCACACTGGCGGCAACTTGGACTTAAAAGAAAGGTACGGTGCAAAGGTATGACATACTTCACCTTTTCAGCATTTGACCGCCAAAAGGCACCCAAAAAAAGTTGAAATGAATATCTATCAAATCGATAAGCCTGCTCCTAAGGCTCTAAAAAAAATTTCACTATTAGGTCATTGCAGTCATATAGAATGTGAGTGCTCTAACATTTCTGTTGCTGTTTACTGGTTATTGGATTTTGATATTGACCTGCCACTTGGATACTCGGACGACATATGCATGTCCTGTTAAAGTGATATGATTACAATAGTTTGCATGTTTTATAAATGGTTCCAACTCTTAAGTGAGATCTGTCTTTTGGGGTCCAGTAGGCAGGGGCGGCGCCACCCCAGGGCTCTCGGGGGCAGCCGACCCCACGGTGATTTTTTTTTTAAGTTTTCATCATTTCATGTGTATATTAAGAAAAAAAATTGTGTAATGCCTTAATTTTTGTGAGCTGACCCCACGAAAATATGAATGGAAAGGAAATTTAGTTGGGCTGGCCCAAATTTAAACTATGAATTAAGAAAGTTATACTCCCTCCGTCCCACTTGAATTGTCACACTTACTAAATTGGGCGTCCCAACCAAATTGTCACATTCCAAAAATAGCAACTTTTTCACACTCAACAATAAAATATTAATCCCACTAACTCATTCTACACTCACAACTCTTAATTTCCGTGCCAAAAAGAAAGGCGACAATTCTAACGGGACGGAGGGAGTATTAAAATTGAATCTTACATAAATGAGAATTTTAGTACTGTCGTTTTTAGATTGTAAATTAAATTACAATTGCTAATTAATGTAAATTTTAATTATACATTTATTTCATGAATTTTATATACAATACGAATTGTGAGTATACAATTCACTATATCGAAATATTTGGTCATTATTTAGGGAAATGAATAATGAAAAAACTCTTCCTAAACTAGAGAAGGGTTACAAATTGACTGTTGAATTTGAATACAAATAATTTGAGTTATGATAATGAGAATACCACTAATAATAGAAAAAGAGTTTTTATAGAGATTGAATGATCAGATAATAATGATGTTATTGTCTGGTGACCCAACATTGCAAAAATCAATTGATAGTTATCAAGATAATATTAAAGATAAATTAAAGAGATAATATTTGGCCAAAGACCAATTGTCAACTATATGAGCATGCTTATCCTATGGTTGAATTTATTAAGATTCACATGTCGTTTCAAGATTATTGGTTTAAGAAACTCGATCGGCTAGAATACAGTTTATCTAAAAATATTGCATATTGTTTATAGTGTTGTTTATTTGCTCAAAATTAACTGAATAAATATTAAAAATTATTTATAGTATGTTATAATAAATATAAATATATATTTATTTTTGAGTTTTTTATATTATTTTTATTTAATTGTTTTAGTTTTTTTCCTTTCTTTGGAATCATATTGGCATATTGAAATCAGTCCCCACGAAGCTGAAATCCTGCATGCATCCGTCACTGCCAGTAGGTCACATCATATCCAGAGCGTAACTTGTATAAAGTGTGCGGGTGACTCAACATTTTTAAATTAAAACTAGATACTCTAGTAGGGTGAACACAATTTAGTTCAAACCGGACAGACCGAAAAAATTTGGCCGACTTGGCCGTTTGGTGAATAATGTATTCAGCCTGCTGGTTTAAGATTTTCAAAATGTATAATTTGGCTTGACCGACTGTTTGTCATATAAAATCGGTTGTTGCTGCCGGACCGGACCATTTTTATAAAATTATTTGAATTTGAATTATATATTATATCAAAGTATAATATAGTACAATTAACCTCTCTCAATATTTGTATAATATTTAAATTTATGTTTTGTTTATCCTATTATTAATTTTTAGTGTAAATAATATAAAACTTACTTTTCTATTTTGAATTTTGCTAACTATCTAAATATTAATACTTATTATATTGAATGATAGCTCCAATGATTAAGGACATTTTATTTCTTAAAGTCTTTGTATTTTTTCTTGAATAAATATTTTAAATAGTTCTTTTGACAATGATATTGAAAAAATAAAGAACTTTTCAACGTTATCAATTGTTCATGTCTTTGTCAATCCCAATAATAATTATAACCATATACAATTTGATTAATTTTGCCTTTGAAGTCTAAGAAAATAAATTAGACATGTGCAACGTGTAAAAAATTTTATATGGCATGGAGTTGGATAATTATTTATGTATTTATAATATTTAAAAAATTGTTATGTTTGAGAGTTATGATAAAAATCATTTTGCATGTTCAATAGATGCATTAATTGTTTACTTTCATAAAATAAATTCTTCCAAAATTAAGAATTGTTGATGTTTCTACTATGATTATTAAATTGGTATTCCAAATCGTCAAACCGATTGAACTAAACCGTTTCAATGTGGATTGCCAGTTTGGTTTAGAAGTTTAATTTGGCCGGTTCCTAGTTAGCAAATTAAAGAGCCTTGCTAGTCATAGCATGCATGATATTCTAATAGCTATGTGGCACTTAGCACCCACTTCTTCAAGTTACTCTTGGTAAATACTTATTTCTAGAATATTCTACTTTCTCTGCCTCAAGTTGTCTCACAATATTTGGTGTTTACTGGAAGCAGACGAATTCAAATTGGTCAAATGAGCATGTTGGTAATGCTGTGATTGTTTGTTATGATATTGAGATTGCATTTTGTATGATAGCATGACGACGAATGGAATTAGTAATTCCTTATTTATTACTAATTTCTCAATTGCCATTCCTTTTGCTTTGTTGAAGTGTATCAGGGCACTAACTCTGCGTATCTCTTGTAGATTATTGGCTCAGGTATAGACAAAGAGAGAATTCCTGGTATTGACATAGCTTTGAATGATGGAGACAAATGGAAGTTTGCCAGTCATGAGGTGCTTGTGATGGAGACCCCTGGTCATACACGAGGTTGAACTTATTTTCCTCATTCTTTAGTTGTGTTTCCTTCAGTTGAAATGTATCAGATGTAAAGTTATGCATCTCAGTTTACTGGTCCTCACAGTTTGACAGTGACAAGTCTAGGTCTTTGTTTTGAGTTTTGCAATGAATATATTAGGAAGCTAAACAATACTTGTATTATATTGCCTGTTCACTCTAGTATTTAGCCACTTAGCTACATTTGTTATCTGCAATCAGGTCATATTAGCTTTTACTTTCCTGGATCGAAGTCAATTTTCACTGGAGATACATTATTCAGTTTATCATGTGGAAAACTTTTTGAAGGGACTCCAGAGCAGGTAATTTTTATGACCCCTTTTTTAAGATTTCGATATCAAGGTTTTGAACAGTTCTTGATGTGATGTTATCAACCCCTATGGGCCTATCATTTCGTTCCTTTATGTAGATCTCCCAGGACTTCATTTACTTTTTCCATCAAGAATGATTCGCCAGCTAGAATTAGAAATACATTATTATAGATTCTGTTCAACTCATAAACTTTGGTAGGCGTGTGACTATGTTGATTCTGCTATTTTCTATTTTCGTTGCCTGGTATCAAACTTACATCTAAATCCCACTTATGCTATCCCCTTGCCTTTCTTTGAAAAGCTGAAATTTTGATCTTAATGGAATCCTGATTATGCATTGTTCCTTATATAGATGCTCGCGTCCTTGAAAAAGATCCAGGCACTGCCAGATGATACTAATATCTATTGTGGTCATGAATACACCTTGGTAAGTTATTCACCTTCTATTCTTAGGCACAAAGCACTTCTAATGTTTAGTTTAAACTGCAGATCTTTCATTAACCCTTTTTTCAGCCCTAACAAAAATCAAGTAATATGGTGCCCATTTACTTCTCAACCAAAATGATAGAGGGGTGCGTTGCACCTTTATGCTTTGTGTTTTTAGTTAAGAAAAGAGGTTAAAATAGTACTCCCTCCGTCCCACTTGAATTGTCACACTTACTAAATAGGGCGTCCCAACCAAATTGTCACCTTTCCAAAAATGGCAACTTTTTCACACTCAACAATAAAATATTAACCCCACTAACTCATTTTACACTCACAACTCTTAATTTCCGTGCCGAAAAGAAAGGCGACAATTGTAATGGGACGGAGGGAGTATAATTCATCATATGTATATATATATTTATATATATAGGGAATGGATCAAATAAGAATAAATCCTCACATTAGAAAAAAGAATGAATCTTATCCATTGGATCTAAATAAATCAATGGTTGATATGCAATCAAGCTACACACCTCATTTTAACTGTGAGTTTTTTGATTGTTCTTTGAAGATTTATTAAAAACAATTAGGCTTTTATAATCTTTTTCATGAAATAGAAATAAAATTATAAATAAAATATTGTGAGGCTTGTTATTGATTTTTTATTGCTATATTATTATTTATTTCTAATTTGACCATCTATCAAATTATAAATGCATTGATGTAAAATGTGAAGTTGTTTTTTTAATCTTGTTTTTCTATACTAGTTATTGTTTAGCAACTAGTAAGAAAATCCAGACCGCTTTTTTTATCCTTCTAGAGAAGATTCTTCTCTTCATAAAAATAGGAGGTAGAATCAATAAAGATTTGTTTTTTTTTAATTCTTGATAATGAAATACATGTCACTGTCTAAAATATTGTTTTTTAATTATTTGTATATTAGTTTATATTATAAAATGTCAAAGTATAAAAGCCCCTTAACGTTTTGGCCAATGTACCTTTAACACAGAAACTCCATTGGTCTTAGCCCTCTATGATTCTACTTGGTCAATGCCCCACAATTTTATCAAGCAAATTGCTCATGTGGCTATTGTTGTGACTTGTTGACAGAGTAATTCAAAGTTTGCTCTCTCTATCGAGCCCATGAATGAGGAGTTGCAGTCTTATGCTTCCCTCATAGCTCACCTCCGCAATAAGGGCCTCCCAACGGTATCTTCTTTAGCCTATTATCTACACTCGAAATTTTGTATACACTACTAGGGTGGGGAATACTTTGCAAACTTTTGGTAATCTTTATGTCTATATCCTACCGTATTAAATGTGCACACTCGTTAGTTTGTTAAATTGGGCGTGTTTTTCAAGTTAGCAGAATGAATTTTACATGGCTGCATGCTGCAAATAAATTGATAGTGTAGTTTACTGTAGGAATTAGAGACACAGAGACAAGAGTATTTGTTAAATAAGAGCCATGGAACTTACAAATTGACTGTTAAAATCAACTTTTGCGGGTTTAATAGTTTCTGAGATAATCTATATGTGATTCCCTTATGTTTTCTTGGAAATCCATATAACATGTATTTGGCCAGTTTGTTTATGTCTCTATAATTCCTTTCTAGACTGTCTGACTTATTTTTGTGCACCAGATCCCAACTTCATTAGGAAAGGAGAAGATGTGTAACCCATTTCTTCGTACATCGAGTGCTGAAATAAGGAAGTCACTCAAGATACCCGAGTCTGCAGATGACGCAGAGGCATTAGGCGCCATCCGTCGAGCCAAGGACAACTTTTAGTCCCAATGAACAGGTCTGTAAATATACTTACCGGCCGTAGACTCATCTAACTAAACCCAGATCTGTGGAGTGAAGATGTTTGGAATGCACTATACAGCATTGATTAATAGTTCCGTCAATGGCAGACCATTGCTTTGCAGCGTGTTCGACCCCCACCCATCTCTCGTAGATCCTGAAGCCAGGATTTCTGCGCTTTGATGGTTATATGTGGGGTTTCTCTTTTACCTTCCTGAATTATTTGGTATGTACCTTTGGAAAAGAAAGGAAACTATTTTGATGTTGATTGTTTTATAGTTGGGATATGAGGTAAGAAGAAGAAATTGTACATTTTACAGTGGCTACCTGGCAAAAAGATTGTGTACATGAGGAAAACCACTACAAATCGGCTTAATAATTACTCTTTGGCTAGACTTGATAAACTGCATGTTGATAGACATGTTTAAGGGGTAAATCTGGAAAATAAACAATGTGCAAAATCCAATGTCAATATCCGGGATGAAACAACAAATGGATCAATGATGTAGTTAAAGCACTTTGCCTGTCCTGGGGGACATCTGGGAGTATAACAAATGGATCAATGATGTAGTTAAAGCACTTTGCCTGTCCTGGGGGACATTTGGGAGTATAAGTGAGTGTGTGTGAGTTTAAGATTAATGTACCCTTATTAAAAAAAAGTGTAGGGACAAGGGTATTCATGATATTAAATCAAGAAGTTAAAGAAGCTTAAACATTTAGCTCGAGTTCATACATTCGAATAATCAGAAGATGAGTCTACGGTATCAATAATATTATTGTAAATATAATAATATTAATTCAATACAATTTGATGGAGAACTAAAATATCATTTATATTAAAAATCTAAGTCCGAAGTTTATATATTTTTTCCCTTCTGTCTTTCTGTCATGACCTTGTTACTTATTTATTTATAATTAATAATAAGCAAAATATATTCATAATGATTTTGTCAATTGTTGAATTGATATTCAGAGTAGTAAACCGACATATTAATTTCATTGTTGCACGATTAGTGGAGTAATATTTCATTTCGTTTAAATCGAATGAACAAAACTGTCTTAATATGATTTTGATTGGTTTAATTTGAAATAATTATTTAATTAATTTTATTTATAGAAATTTCAAAACATACCTATCAATGTAATAGATAACTTACTCTTCAAACCTACCAAATCAAAACGTGATCACTCTATTTTGAAAAAGATATTGATTTTTCTTTGCACGAAAAAATGAAAGGGAATGGAGGCCGAAAGTTGTAGTGAGAGCAAAGGGAGATTCTGACAAAAGCTAAAAGCATCGAGTAACTTCCACAATTACTTTATCTTCAAATCTCATAAAAGTGGAAATTTATGGCTATAATTATAAATAAATTTATTGTGAACCCTTCCATCCCCTCCTATATAATTAAAGAAAAAATAATAGTGAAATCAGTTACACATAATTTATTTTAGATTTAAATTATTATTAATTTAATTTGGAATGAATATTTTCTATGAAATACATATTTTTCAACTTGAACAAATTTTTTGCTGAAGAAAAAATAATGGATGTTAGATACTCAAAACTACTATTAAAAATCTTCATCAATTATAATAATAAAGTAAAAAAATTTATGAGACGATTTTTTTAAAAATAATAAATGAATTGTTTTATAAAATGATGTACTTTTTTTTAGCATGATTTCAAAGAATTCACTCATAATATAATAATATTAACATTGTATTGTTTGAAAAAACAAAAAACAAAAAGGAGAGGTAAAGTCCAATCGAGCAAACGGAAAGTAGGTGTCAAATATTAAAATGAGTCGACCCACCACCTGATTCTGGTGGACCCTACACCACGCGATCCGTCGTCCGCCTCCTTCATTTTCCTCGCCACCCCCACTCTCTCTCTCTCTCTCTCCCTCTCTTAATTCCATTCACTCCGATTCGTCGATTCATCGGTGGCCTTTTTCTCGAAAATGGCGAATGAGAATGGTGGCTCAGCGAACAAACAACACTTGAAAGCCTGCGTTGTATTGGGCGGCCGGGGATTTATCGGCCGCGCATTGGTGGAGCGGCTGCTCAGACTCGGCAATTGGACCGTCCGAGTCGCCGATTCATATAAATCTCCCGAACTCAAACCGTCAGAGTCGCTCCTGACCGATGCGATCACCTCCGGCCGCGCCGCTTATTTTCAGGTTGATGTGCGTGATAAATCTCAAATTGTGGAAGGTACTTATTCAGTGATTGGATTGTGAATTTACTATCACTTATTCAGAAACTATCAGCACGCTAGACGAAAGATTATTCAGTAGAATTATACTTCTAATTCCCTTTCTAGTTCTATATAGTTATGCTGTGGAATTCGACACCTTTTGCTGTTTCTTCTATATTCAGTTTGACTTCTAATAAAATTTATGCTACAACTTTGATGAGAAATCGTACCCATTGTGCCACATTATTTTCCAGAAACCAATCTGTTCATCAAAAACCTCCCAAGCTGAATGAGTATTTATATGAGTATCACAAGAAGACATTTTTCGTCTTCCTTATTGAAAGCGTTAGTTACTTTTTGTTTTTATTAATTTGTGTACATTGAGTTTAAAACTAATTTTAGATCCCATTCTGGTTCATTATATTAGTTAGCTACATTTTTGTATCAAGGCCTTTTGTAACTGCAAAAATACCGAGCTTCTTTTGCTGCTTTTTAACAACTTGTTATTTTTGTGCAGCAATTAGAGGAGTTCCAGTTGTATTTTTTACCGACTCTGTGGATTTATTTCCCCAAGATTTCTATCTTTGCTACAAAATAATTGTTCAAGGTAATTTCCCTTTTCATAGAACAGGTAATAAAATGACTTATAGTGGCGTTTCACCTTGTACTCATGACCATATTTGCCACAACTCTTCAGGTGCCAAAAATGTAGTGAAATCTTGTCAAGAATGCAAAGTTAAACGGCTTATATACAATAGTTCTGCCGATGTAGTTTTTGATGATGTCCATGATATACGAGGTGGAGATGAGTCCTTGCCATATTCAGGGCAAGTATGTGTCTCACTATAATTGTGTGGCTGCTTTATCCTCTATTTTCCGATTATTCTCTCTCTTTTCTCTCTCTCTCACATATGTCATAAATCCTATGCCGCAGTTATGGGATATGGTTGCTGACCTTAGGACTCAAGCTGAGGCACTGGTCTTGTCTGCAAATGATCCTGATGGCCTTTTAACCTGTGCACTTCGTCCTTGCAATGCATTTGGACCTGGTGATCAACAACTCATACCCTTGCTGGTCAGTATGGCCAAGTCCAGTTGGGATAAGGTTCGGACTATACTTTTCTATCCACAGAGACTTTTCAGAACATTGTTCTGTTCAATGTTATTTAATTATTCATTATGTTTGATTTATTGTGTTTCTTTTGTTGATTGACTGCTAACGGAGGAAATGCACAGTTCTTTTGTCATATTAGGAAAATCATTATTCATAAGTTCGCTGTGATTCATTTGTTGTATGTGGCTTATTCTTAATTGAATTGTGTATGTACTTTTTGGAATTAGTAATAGGCTTTCTCATTTCAGTTTATTATAGGAAGTGGAAACAAACTGTCGGACTTCACGTATGTTGATAATGTTGCCCATGCTCACATCTGCGCTGAAGAATCTCTAAGTTCTCAGATGGGTACTGTGTCTGGAAAGGTATCTTCAAAATCGGAGCTGTTCTTTATTCCATCAATAACTCTCACTTGTTGTGAAAGATTTGAGACGAAATGTTTTGTAGGCTTTCTTTATTACAAATCTGGAGCCTATGAAGTTTCAGGAATTTGCATATACTTTCCTCGAGGGCTTAGGCTACCGGAGGTATCAAAATCTTATATTGTTGTTTGATATGCTGATATTTGCATTTGAAAACCATAGTTTTTGGAATCTGGATGTTGAATAAATGGAACAACGTCATTTCAATTCAAGATAACTGTGCTTATTCTTGTCTTAGGGAGTTGGTGTTTCTTCTTCTCAACTGTTGAGGTTTTTCTTCCCGTGTAACAAAATATTGGCAACTCTTTCTAGCTTTGGCCATTTTTTTTCCTCTCTCTCTCTCTCTTATGTTTCTGGTATGAACTTTCTGAAAGGGTGCTTTGGAGGTGAAAAACTTCTATTCAGTCGATAAATGAAACCACTCCCATAATTACTTTACATATTTCAGGCCTTTTTTCAAAGTCCTCTACCTCTGCATATCCGCTAATATATTTTCCCTCTATTTTGTACTTCCTTTTGTCATAAAAAGGAAGTTGGACTATGCATGAGTGTGTTTCAAGTGATATAAATGAAAGCTGTTTATTTCATTGTTTGTGTTTCCATTTTTTTTTTCAAACTTTTTGGACTGCATTTAGGCTGACTATTATTATTGTTTGATACATGGGATTTTGTACATGTCTGGTTTCAGGCCTATCATTAATCTACCTGCTCAGATGGCCGAACATATATTTTCTTTTATAAAGTTGCTGCATCTGAAGTCAGACTCCAGAAAGCATGATCCATCAGTCTCTATTTACAAGTTAGCTTCATGTACGAGGACATTTAGTTGTCTAGCTGCTCAGAAACACATTCAATACTCACCAGTTGTTACCATGGAGGTAGTCTTTTTGATTCTCGATGTTCTGTGTAAACCTCTCGTGCAATTATTTGTAATAATTAGTATTCTCTTTTGAAGTACCTAAAAGAGCTAAGAGTAAGTTAATCTTTACAGCAAAAACTATGTTGAAGTTGTAATTGTTTAACTTGTGAAAGTTGGCTTGGTTTTATCCAGATGAATTGCTAACCTCAACAAGTTTGTTTCAAGCTTATTTGATGAAAAATTAATCCTAATTGTAGTAGGGCATAATAGTATGAATCTTACAAAAAATAATTGTTGCGTAGCAATGTAACATGTAATGCAGTAGTGTTTACAAGTGCCCACTATAACTTTCTTGAAAGTTAACGGAATCACTTCTGCATGTTTAGCTGTTGGCCATTTCCATAATGATAACTTGGCTATGAATGCTTGGTTTTGTACTTACACTAAGTCTCTTGTTGTCTTAAGATACATATAGTCTTCCAATGGTGTACTGGATCCTATATATCAATCTTCTAAGAATATGAATGCTGAAACCTTATTATGGAAGTTATTGCCACTGATAATTTTTTATGAGGATAATACATTCAGTTCCATGTGATGAAGTGAAACATTTTGAACCTCTTAAAGTTACTAAGTTCCAGCTCTTTTATGTGTCACTAGTTTGCTACCTGCGCAATGCGCAGTGTATACATATTGTATTAATAATTATTGTATGAACTAAAAGTTTCTTAACGCTATATATTTCAGGAAACAATTATATGTACTGTTGCATAATGTTTTCTTGTTTAGAGATTATGGTTTGACCAGTTTGGAACTTGTCAGTCTCAAACTTACAGTGCTTCTTATATAAACTAAAAGTTTCTTAACGGCTAACGCTATATATTTCAGAAAATAGCTTCATGTACTGTTGCTTGTGTTTCTTGTTTTGAGATTATGGTTTGCAAAATCAAACTGCCTCTTTAATAATTTCTGTCATTAGCTTATTGCTCATTCAGTTACTTGGAAGTTACATTCAAAATCTTAGTAGATTAAAGCACTAGATAAATGTTGTCGGATTGGTATTTGTCCCAGGAAGCTCTGGCACTAACTGTTGATGCATTCTCCAATTTGGCGATAGACTCTGGTTACCTGAGATACAAAACCATTGATGAACCATCAAAAGTAGAAAAACTGTTAGGCGGAGGACAAGGTTAGTTTTTATTTGCAGTCATCTAGTTTTGCTCAAATTTTTAGTTCCAAATTGTTCTTTCATTTGGATGAGGGAACTTAAAATCTCTGTTAATCAATAAGCTTGTGAATTCAACTGCTTTGTTTGTTGTAGATCTAAATAGTATTCTTAGCATATCTATATTTTTAATGGCTAACATGAGCACTCTGTCCCCTCTATGTTGAAGTTATCTCAACTGTCCTACTTCTAGTTTGTGCTTTGCTTAAACACTCAAAGAGCCTGTTAGTTCTTTTTCTTGTTGATTTTTAGTTTTGAATTCCCCTTACTCTCTTGTACTCTCTCTCTCTCTCTCTCTTCTTTCTTTTTTTTTTCCTTTTTTTTTTTGTTATTTTAAACTCTTTTATATAGTTCCATTTATGTGAATTCTCAGAGTGAGAAATCTCTCTGTCTATGTGCATGCTTTAGATCAGTATTATACCCCCAGTCCCCCACAGATGGCACATCCTCTGAGTGGGTACACATTAGTGTCGTAGAAAGAGTTATTGATGAATGTTTTCTTGCTTCCTTCACCTCATTGTTACTCTGCTATTTTGCTGCAGTTGCAGAGATTTTGTTGTGGCGTGATGAGAAGAAGACCTTTGTTTGTTTCCTATTAGTTGGTTTTCTGTATCACTGGTTTTTCCTGTCTGGGAATACTTTTATTTCATCTCTTGCCCAACTGCTACTGTTAACGATCGTGTTGCTTTGTGGGCACCATATTCTACCTATGACGGGGTAAGTTTGATGTAGTTATTCTTGTTCCTGCTTGTTAGACATCATTCAGCTAGTTTAATCTCTGGGAGATCATCCTTTCTGTGCTGCAAACAATTAATGATTTCATACTTCCATGTAATTCTAAAGAAACATCCATCTCATGCTTAATATTTCAGTCTGTTTTATGAATAAGCAAATTGCATTTGATCAATGAGCAAGATATATACTTTTAGTTAATAAAATAAATACTTGGCATTCTTATTCAATGATTTCTAGTGTTATTTCTTAATCTTTTTATTGTAACTAAACATTGATTTGATGCTGATTTTTTTTGCTGACACGCATATCCTACAGATTTGGATCTGCAGTTCCTAGATTACCATCATCATGTTTTGAGATCTCAGAAGTTGATGTGAGAAGCTTCTTCTTCATGATGAAATGCATGTGGGATAAGGTCGGCTGCCTGACCAAGTCATTGGCTCAAGGAGAAGATTGGTCTATATTTTTGAAGGTATCTAATTGTTGAATCTTCTAATTTGAGGCAATTTATATGTGATTGAAATGGCAAAAACTCATCCCATTTTGCAATACTAGAAGAGATAATTGACATCATATGCTTTTAGAGTTTGATTTAAAAAGTTGAGACACTTCCTTGAACAAGCATTTGGTCTTTTGCATAGGAGTTTTCTGTGCACCTGCCTTTCCGATGTTGGTTGTTTTTATTTAAGTGCTTCGATTTTAGAACTTTCCTTGGTCTTAAAAATTTGATGGACGGAACTCCCATCATCAGGCATGTTGCTGATTGCGATCTATCATGCTTAATGTATTTTTGTATAATTTTCCAACTTAATCATTTACGAAGAGGGGTATGGTTAGATTTTTATGATATAGATGATCTAATTTGCTTTCTTGCTTATGCAGGTTGCATCTTTCATGTATATCTTCAAGTGGATTGTTTCCCAGTACTTGACCGTAGCCATTGGTGTTGGTACGTTTTAGAAACAATAACGATGCTTTATACTGATTTGAATCATATTTGTTTGGCATTGGTGATGTTATCACTTAATCATATCTCTTGTGTCCATTAATTGCAGCATTGGTCCTTGTTTTCACTTCGTTTTTTGTGTACGAGCAATACGAGGAGAAAATCGACGCAACAGCAGTAATTGTATCCACCATTGCTAGTAAGGTAACTCTCTTGTTGGCTAGGAAATTACATTTGAGCAAGGTTTCCTCTAGAAGTAATCCTTTGGAGGATAAGGGATCTACCCGTAGTTTGTTAGATGGTAGGCAATAAAAGTTTGGTCTTCCACATATTTCTGTACCCTTACGCTTGTAACTCTGTAACCCTCTGTGTAGATATGTAGTGTAGCTTCTTAGTTTACATGGATTTTCTACCATCCGATTTTTCTCTGTGACTTGGTACAATCCTAGATGTTAGTTTTGATTTATTTGGTTTAAGCTCGAGGATTTTCATATTCATGATAATAAGTTGAATATAGCTTTTTCTGACCAAGTTGTACTTGATTTTGAGTTCTTGCTTGATTCATTGTAAAAATCTCTACAAAATGCAATATAGCTAGGGGTGTAGTCAAGCTGAATAGTATGTTGCTCAAGTTTGTCTCGTTGAGTTTTATTTTTATTGTATATTTTTAAGTTCACGAGTTTTCCTCAATTTTGTGGCTTTTTTCATCATTATAATCGCCATTGTTATTAGCAGAAAAAGTAAATACTGTATTAAAATAAAGAGACAGGCAAAAGCCTTACAATGATACAATGGGTATACCCAAGGAATACAAAGCCAACAAAGGCAAAGAAATAAGAGCTAGGTAAACAGAAAAGGTCAAAACAAGGTGACCAGCCTCGAAGAAAACCCAACATGTCTACCCTCTCAAAGTCCTAAAACCCCTGCTCAGAAAGCTACACCGGGCAAACTAACAGAGATAGCACCAATACAACAAACCAAACCAGACCAAACAGAGTACAACATCAAAGAGACCACGATACAAGCATCCCCAAATCAGACCAAAACCTGCACAACCATAGGTTACCAAGGCAAAGGGCCACAGATCATGCAACACATCCTACAAGCATATATCCTAACTAGGTCAGCACATACACCTGTCGAATGCTATCACTGTAGACCCCTGACCTTACAGACATCCCAACTAGGTTGGCACACCTGCAAAGTCAAACCAAGGAAAACTGACAAGAATCTACTAGGTAGAGTTGTTGTCCATATGTGACACAACCACCTCAACAGGAAATAAAGAGTAAAGGACCCTGTATACATCAGTTTTAATTTCCTTGACCACATCAGCTACAACAAAGGGCCTGTCATCGAATTTGAGCTTGTTTCTTGTATACCAAATGTGGTTGACTGTTGTAGCTAGAGCAATCATCCTCGCCTTCTTAACCACCTTAGAAGCACTCGAGTCCCTATTCATCCATTTGACTGCACTCTCGATAGTAGACATTCGTCTTGGTGTGTGAAGCCAATCTTTTATGTCTGTCCAAATCTCCTGTGACACTCTGCAATCAAAGAATAAGTGCTTATTAGTTTCATTTTCAGTACGACATAGAAGACAATTTTGAGAAATATTAAGAAATTTTAGGCGATCATTAGTCTTCAAGCGTTTTTGGATAGCAAGCCAAAGGGAAACTGAGAATTTGGGGGGGATGAACTCCTTCCAAATAGCTTTATGCCAAAATTTTCTATCACCCTTCTCCCTGAGGTACTCATAGGCAACACTGGTCCCTTTTGAAGAGCAGTACCATGAAGCCAACAAGGATTTAGCTTTATCTACATCTCCTCCACAGTCCTGCAAAAGGCGATCACGAATAAGCAATATGTTTTTGAGTAAATTGGAATCCCTCATATTCTTTTCAATACTCCAAATATCTCGGCCTCTCAGAAACTCTTCATGCACCCAACGGATCCAAAGGGAATCTGCTTTACTCTGTATGTTCCACAAGACTTTAGTAAGGATAGCTTTATTCCACTGATTAAGATCCCGGAGTCCAAGACCACCTTCCTCTTTGGGTTTACAAACTTTAGCCCAGGAGACCGAGCAAAATTTGCTACCCCAAAGGAACCTGCAAAACAACCGGTTAATTCTATCCATAACAACACAAGGCAGAGGCAAGACCTGGATCCAATAACATTCCACCCCCTGCAAAACAGAACGAATCAATTCCGCTCTCCCAGCAAGGGAAAGACTCACATTACTCCAACAATTAATATAATTGGAGATTTGATCAATCAATGGACTATAAAAGCGAGAGTGGAGCTTAATAGAAGAAAGCGGAATGCCCAAATACTTCACAGGCCAAGTCCCCCGGGAGAATCCAAACATATCCATGATTTTCTTTTCTTCATAAGGTCGGATGCCCCCAAGAAAAATCTGAGACTTAGACTTGTTGATGTGAAGCCCAGAAGTCTCTGTAAACTCCTGCAAAATATCAGCAATCACTCTCATGGAGTGGGGTTCACCACGCCCAAAGATAAGTAAATCGTCAGCAAACATAAGGTGAGAAATTCCAAGTGATTCACATTTAGGCAAAAATCTATAATCAGACCCCCTAATGCGAGCAATGAACAGGCGAGAGAGATACTCCATGCATAAAAGAAAAAGAAAAGGGGACATCGGATCACCCTGACGAAGACCCCTTTTACCACGAATGAATCCATGGGTACCACCGTTAATCGCCAGAGAGAAGGTGGGACAGGTAACGCAGGTCATGACCCAATAGATGAAGCGAGGATGGAGATTGAGCCCTCGCAACACCTCGACCAAAAATTCCCACGAGATAGAGTCATATGCCTTCTGAAGATCAATCTTTAACATGCATCTGGCAGCAACTCCTTTGGTCTTTCTTTCAAATTTCCTGATGATTTCCTGCGCAAGATGGATATTGTCAGTAATGTTCCGCCCTTTCAAAAAAGCAGATTGCGCAGGATTAATAATATGTAAAAGAAAAGGGGAAATCCTGTTGGCCAAAATTTTTGTGATGGTTTTGTAGACAACATTAAGGCAAGAGATAGGCCTAAAATCAGCAACAGAAGGATCATGCATCTTTTTTGGGATAAGCGTCACAGTCGTATGATTGAGCTTCCTCAAAATGAGCCCTGTATCAAAGAATTCACGAACTGCATCCTCCACATCATCCCCAACAACTTGCCAATTCTGTTTAAAGAAGGCCGAGGTAAATCCATCAGGGCCAGGTGCTTTGTCATCTCCTATATCAAATAAAGCTTCGATAATTTCAGTCTTTGAGGGAGGCCGAGCCATATCATTTTGTTCATCAATCCCCAGCTTGTAGCCTTCATCAAAGATTATTGGATCTGTAGGAGTCCTAGCAACAGCAACACCAAAAAGATTAGAATAAAAATCAACGAAGTCAGAGACAATCGATTTGATGTTGGTATTAATCTCCCCATCAGCCCTGCACAGAAAAGAGATAGTATTACGGGAATGCTTTTTCTTAACAATCGAATGAAAGTACTTAGAATTAGTATCAGAGAGTTTGAGATGTAAGCTTTTCGCTTTTTGACCAAAGAAACTCTGCTCGGCTGCATTCAATCTCAGACACTCTTTCCTAATAGCCATTTCTGCCTCCTTCAAAGCCCGGTTAAGAGGGTCTTTATCAACTGCTTCTTGTGCTTCTTCAAGTTTAAGATCAGCGGCTTTTGTCCTCTCGGTGATGTAGCTAAACTCCCTCAAGTTGAGGGATTTGAGGATACCCTTAAGATGTGCCAGCTTAGATTCCAGATGAGCTTGACAACCTTTGTTGACTCTACCTCGATCCCAATTCTCCTCCAAAATCCTCTTGAAGTCCTTATGTTGCATCCATGCATTGCAAAATTTGAAGGGGCTTCTAAAACGTTCAACTTCTTCAAAAAGATAGGTCACACTTGGGGAATGATCAGAAGTAATCCCCCGAGTGAGAAAAATAGTCCTGCAAAACAAACCATCTACAGACCAAGTATTGTTAGTCATAACTCTGTCGATCTTAGAAAGCACTTTCCCATTCGTCCATGTGAAGAAGCAACCTGTAGAGACAGTGTCCTGCAGACTCAAAAAAGCACAAGCATCAGCAAACTCAGTGTATTCTTTTTCCAAAGTGAGTCGTTTACCTCCAACCCTCTCCTCCGGATCAAGAACACAATTAAAATCACCAGCTATAAGAACAGGTTCCGAAAGGGGAACATTCAAGAGAAGTGAATCCCAAAGCTCTCTCCTACGAGTATAAGATTCGCGACCATAACAAACACTTAAATGAAAGTTTTTACCAGTGGGCTTCCAGAAGGCTTGACAGTGGATAGCTTGTATTTCAACTTTGAGGACATTCAACTGCACCTTAACTGGGTTCCAAAGAATCAAAATTCTGCCTTTCATAAGATCAAAATTGTGAATGAAACTCCAATCTGCAAAGTGTTTATCAAGGAATTTTTTAAAAGAAGTTGGAGTGAACTTAGTTTCCAAAAGAGCAAAACAATCAAGGTTATAGGAATTAGAGAACTCCCTGATAGCAGTTTGTTTCTGGGGCTTCTGCAATCCCCTGACATTCCATGTTGTAAAAATCATCGAGCCTTTCTTGTATTGTTGCCCTTCCCACCTCCACCTTTGCCTCTTTTTGGTGAAGTCATTTTGTTCTTTTTCTTATTTCGATCCTCTTGTTGATGAGCATTCAATTTCTTTTTAGGATCATCAATCACTCCCAGAGGGGCTGACACCAGTGCTTGTTTCTCTACGGAAACCTCCTTTGAAGGAAGAGGTATTGAGGAGACCTCATCAAACTCTTGCTCATTTGTATTATCCATAAATCTGGTGGTATTACCCTCCACAACATCATTATGGTTAACTAAAGGAATTTCATTGATAGCTCCAGCAAGGTCGTCCTTCAATAGGTCATCACCATTAGGATCAAATTCAGCGTTAGCTACTGAATTGCTCTCATTGTCTCGATCCAGGGGGAAAAGCACACTTTCAGGTACTCTAGAGCAACTATCTTCCACCACAACATTAACAAATGGGTTGCTGGATGAGCTTGCATCATTATCTGCACCTGTACCTGAAACAACAGAAGGAGAAGGAAAGTATATATGAGTATTAACTGTTTCCTTAATACCATTTCCTTGTTGTTGTTGTGCCTCTGTGTTAACTCTCCTCCAAATGGTCTTGGGGTTTCGAGACTTGCTTCGAGAAGCATTATTATGTTTGTTCCGAGGATCACGCCCCTTAGACTTACTTCTCCCCCTTGCTTCCATCCCTTTTTTTCCTGTATCACCATTAGCAACATTCTCCTGTGCAGGGTTAGTTTGTTTATGAGGATTATCAAGGTCAACCTGACAGTTAATATCAAAGTGCCCAAATCTTTTACACTTAGCACAAAATGAGGGGAAATGTTGTGTCCTGATTTCTTGAGTGAAGAGTAAACCATTGTGCAGTTGGACCTGAACACTTTCCACCGGTGGTTTTGAGGCATCCACAAGAACAAGCACCCTTGGGCCTCCGATTTGGCTCTTTGAAATAGTGCGATGGTCCACCTCAAGGGGTTCTCCGATAACTGATGCAATTTTGCTAAGTGCTGAAGGATTCCATAGTTCCAGTGGCAAATTTGGTAGACAGATCCAAACCCGGAACTTAAGCTCAGGCGCCGTATCAAACCTGAAATTAGGAGGGAGATGACATAAAATAAGAGGAATACCAAAAATAGATTGGGTACCCAATTTTCTAATAGACTCCATGTCATCTTCCGTCTCAAATCTGAAAATAATCCATCCATTGGGGTGGAAGGATATCTTGCATTTCTTGCTCCATCTTTTAGTGAGGTTTTCAACAGCAACTTTCCCAGGAAAGCGACCTGCAAAAAAACCCAACAAAGAGAAACCCCAAGCAAACTTGACTGGAACATAATCCTCATCAGTTAATTGTAAGATATCATTAATTGGATTAATATTAGGTTTAGCAAGTATTCGGTCTTCATATAAAATTTCCTTTTCCAATTGAAAATTCCCAACATTAGATAACCAATGAGAAAAATAATTTGGCTTTGTTACCTCATCATCATTGATTTGAATCTCATTACCCTTTTTTAGTAAAGCAGCACGCCAATTTAAATGCGGTCGTTGGGTTGCTGCGTCCTGTTCCATAATTAAATCCAAAAGAAATGCAACCGGCAAAGCCACTAAATCACACTAATATCGACAGTAAACAGCTCCACCAAATTGCATAAAAGCTGATGATTACCACATAAGTTAAAATAAATAATCAAACTAAGATAATGACTACCACAAGTGCAATTTGAATCCAAGCCAAGACAAGTGATAAACCAAGGTGGAAAATAATTGTGTCTGCCACTATCTAATAGAAAGAAAATGGCGTCAATAATCTCACAATACACCAAGGTAATAAGCACTAATCCAAACACCAAAAAGTTGTCTGCCACAATTAAATAAAATTGAAAAAGAGCAATACAACCCAGCAGACAACACAAAGTCAAACACGCAAGCTTGCAGCCACAAATCACCAAAACACTCACGCAAGCACAATGAAAACAAGAGATCCACCAAGTGAGAATTGAATATAATAATCTCCCACTACACCTCTTGTCTGCCACTAAGAAGATTAAAACAGCCACCAAAAGCAATAACATGCATCAAATAAACAAAGTCAACCCACTAAGATCAATGTTTTAAAAAACTTGCAGCCAAAATTCACAATTGAACACCCCAATGATATTGTCTGCCACCACCAAAGTCACAAGCAACAAACAGTTCAGAGAGGTGGCACCGAACAGCAATTATGAAAGCAGGCCGCAGCAGATACAAGTGATATCAAATTCAATCACGCAAAACAATGGCCACCGATCAAAAAAATGAAATTGACGGCAGAATTATAGCAAGATTACTGTAAAATTAAACCGACTCCAATAAACAATTAAAAATAAATAAATATAGCGTAGGGAGAGGAGCGAATTCACCTGGTTTTTGGCGTCAATTATCAGAATGGAGCAGATAAATTGTCGGGAGATAGGGAACGAAGCAGGTTGGTCAGACCCACTACGTTCAACAGATTCCACCCCACGCCAAAAGCTCCAAGAATCAATCGACACCCTGAATTGAAAACCCACACAAATCGCGAACAAAACAGACGTGAGAGGAGGGAGGGTTCGCCGTCAGAATCAGCGGCACTAACCGACGGAAACCCTAGTACGCTCGCCGCCCGGCGGCGCCGCCGTGAGCCCCGAACTGCCAACCTCAGTCCTTCGTAATTTGTCCAAGAGATTATTGAATATAGCCGTTAGATAAGAAATCCCCAAATGCGTAGGTTTCAGATTAAGGCACGAACACCAACCCTCCACAATGAAATGGAATTAACAATGTTCAGATTAGAAAAATGAAGGAAGGGAACACCAAAAATCACCGATTAAAATGAAAATTGGAAGAAGAACGTGGACACAAGATTTTGGGCGCTAGTTTTCTCGTGAGAGAAAAAATCTAGTGAGAGAAAATCTCAAACCCATTCGCCATTGTTATTAGATATATGCATTGAGTAAACTCTATTTCCCCATGTAAATAATATTAAATTAATTATGTATTTTAATATGTATACTCGATAAACCTGCTCTCTCAATAAACTATAGACAAGCTCGGTAGGAAAAGCTCTTAACAAAGTCGGTCCAATAAAATTGCCATATGAAGAAAGTTGTACTTAATGTGAAAGGGAAGTTCTTGGGTTAGGCGGACCTAAACGATTTAGGCGGGTTTTATCTATTAATCCAAGCCCAAACCCATATAATATACCATAATTGGGATTAATAAACCTTATTTGGGTTGGGTCAACCCATTTGGGTAGGATAAAATTCGCCTAAACCGTTTAGGCCTGTCTAACGCAAGTTTTTGCCAATGTGAAATAGTGTGATTGATGGAGTAAGTAAAATACTTCAATGCTTTCTGGTGTTATGTGTTAATGTACTTAGGGTTAAATATGATAATAAATTAATGATATTAATAATTATTAGAATAAACCCATCATTCATATATACTCATATTAGTATATAGGTTCATTAATATTTGTTCACAATAGGTATTTAAACATGCAAGCGAAAATAAAGAAACATTAAGGAAGAGTTGCTCTTGCATGACTTCTTTTTTGAAATCCTATTTTTCTTAAAAAATAAAACAAGAAATATACTAAGAGTTGCTCTTGATCGACTTGTCTGAACAAAATAATATGCGAAGCTTCAAAACACACTTTTATCAAAGTTTACCTTATCGGAATGGTGATTTGAAAAATCAGAATAAGTAATGAGCGCATTTTCAAAGAGACATGCACTTTTGTGAGAGACTGATGTATTGAGAGAATTTTACGATCAAAATACGTATTTGTACATAGCAAATTTTGATTGAAATGCTTTAGTTTCCGATCGTAATTATGCATTCTGGTCAGAATGCTTTCATTCAAATCAAAAATAAGTTTAATCGGAATGGCATAATTTTGATTGGACTTGAGAGCATTCCTATAAAAAGGTGTTATTTAAAAATGAGCATTTCGATCAGAATCAGAATGCGTCAATATCTTAAAATTTCACACAAAAATACCGTCTCATACAAGTTTTCTCCAAACTAATTTTTTTTTATTAAATCTACAGAATTTGTAATTTAAAGTTGAAAAAAAAACACTTTACCATCTAATTTATGAAGGTATCTTTTACATTTTATTGCGGATAATTCCGTAAGTGCACCACAATCATTCATTTCTTATTTTTAATAACAAATGTTATGTGTGCGCCACATTAGCATTATTGTCATTTTTTTTATTACATAAATGTTCATCTACTATTCTTTATTTATTTTTATTTTTATTGATAAATAAAATATAGTAACTAATTAATTAAATTACGTTAAACTATTTAATTAATTAGAATTTATTTAATTACTTAAATAATAAAATTTACTTAATTTAATTGATTATTTCGAGTTAATTGAGTTTGACATACAATAAAAAAAATATTAAAAAATAAAATAAGATGGTCACACATTGATAAACAATACAAGTTGCAATCAAAACTAAATGATATTTTAATAGAAATAGAAAGAAGAAATTATTAAAGTATTCATCATCGCCGAATCATGTCCAAATATGCTTAACAAGGTCAGATCGAAGTTGGTGATGAGTTCTCTTGTCACGTAAATTAGTAGCTCTTCTTATGTGCTGGTTGATTCCTATCATCAACAATCGTGTTATGTAAAATAATGCTAACAAACATAATATCTCAAATTTTTATTTGTGCCATAAGCGACTCGGACCTCTTATCATTGCCCAACAAGCTTGGAGAACCCTAAATGCTCATTCTACAAATTTCTCTTGCAGTAGTAAAAATAACAAAAATGATGTAAAAGGGGAAGAAAAATGGAGTGAAAGAGAGTAAGCTTGGAGCATAATTCTCTGTTGTATTGACTCTATCTTCTCCAGAATACAAAAAGGTTTTTAAACAAAAAGTTACCAACCAACATAAAACACGTGTAAACCTCTAACAAATTGAAAGATGACAAAAAACAAAATCCAACTAAGAGAAAGAAAAGAATAAATGAATGAGAAAGTATTAAAACTCCTTCGGTCAAGTAAAGTCCAATGCCATCTTCTCATTTGTGTGTTCTTGATCACCATTTGCTCACCGAAACTTCAACACACACCCCTCAAGCTGAACTTCCCAAAGGTTCTACTTGAAGAGAAGCTCATGGAAAATAGCAGGCATCAAAGCCTCGGTAAAGAGATCGGTCGGCTGAGCATGTGAGCGAATGTGAATAGGTGAGATCATCCCACTCTTAAAGGCATCACGAACCACATGGCAATCAAACTCGATATGTTTGGTTGGCTCATGAAAGACTGGATTCATAGTAATGTGGAGTGCAGCCAAACTATCACAGTACAATGAAATAGGTTGCACCTTACACTGGAAATCACGTAGCATGAAAGTAATCTATTGCAGCTCATGCACGATTGTTATCATTGCTCGGTACTTAGTTTCTGCAGAGGAACATGAAATAGTTGTTTGTTTCTTGGTGTTCCAAGAAACGAGACTATCCCCAAGAAAAATATAGAACCCTGTGACTGATCGACGAGTGGTGAGGCAAGCACCCCAATCATCGCAGTAGGCATGCAATTGAAGATTACAATTGGATGGATAAAACAAATCTCGAGATACACACTGCGACAAGTAGCGCATCACATGTTGAGTTGTTTGCCAATGGGACTGTCGAGGAGTATTAACAAATTAACTGAGTTGCTGCACCGCATAAATAATATTCGGTTATGTTTAGTTGAGATAGAGTAACCTTCCTTTCAATCGTCTGTACTGCTCAAGGTTATCCAACAATGGGGAAGGATCTTGATCATAAGCAAGAAATCTAGTTCCAGCAGGTAAAGGAGTAGAAGCACCACAACAATCAGACATGCTCGTATCTTTCAAATATCAGTGACATACTTTGTCTGACTGAGAAATATACCTGCAAATGAACGAGATAATTCCATCCCAATGAAGTATCTAGCTGGTCCCAAGTCCTTGATGGTGAAAGCCCCATGGAGATAATCTTTGACACAATTTATTACTCCAGATCTAGAACCCGTGATGAGTACATCATCAACATACACCAACAAAAACAATGAACATTCAGGTTAAATAAAATGGACGAAGCGATGATCATGTGCCGACTATTGAAAACCATAGGCCAATAATTTGGCCGTAAATTCCATGTTCCATTATCGTGAGGCTTGTTTCAACCCATAAAGAGATTTTTTAAGCTTGCAAAGCTCTCCTTCTTTCACTTTGGTATATCCTGGTGGAGGCAACATATAAAAGTAATCATCCAAGCCTCCATGTAAGAAAGCGTTGTTAACATCAATCTATTGTAAAAACCAATCATGAGCAGCAGCCAAAGCCAAAACTAATCGAACACTAACAACATTTGCCACTGGGGAGAAGATTTTAGTGTAGTCTTCACCCTCTATTTGGGTATGTCCCTTTGTCACAAGCCTTGCCTTGTATCTTTCAACACTCCCATCACCATTGTGCTTCATTTTATAAACCCACTTGCACCACACTGCTTGTTTGTCTGGTGGTAAGGTGGTTAAGTCACATGTTTTATTCTTTTCAAGAGCATGTAAGCCCTCCTGTATTGCCTCCTGCCATTTCACATTAACTCTTGTTATATTATAAGTCTTAGGTTCTTGATATGTAGATAAGAGTGCAATTAAGCTAGCATGTGCAGTAGACATAGAACAAAGCATGTTGTGATGTGTGGTGCTCAAAGAAGTGGTATAGTCATCCAACCAACTTGGTGGATGTCTGATTCTAGAACATCTCCTAGGGGGTGTATGGTGGATGTTGACAGAAATAGGTGGTTGTTCTTGGTTAGAAATAGAGGGCTCAGATGGGGAAGCATGTTAATCAAGAGGATCAAGATGGGATTAGTGCAGGTATCAGGCTGTTCATTTGGATTGAGAGAAGGTGAGGTGGAAGTAGAATCATAATCAGGTTCATCAGAAATAGGAGAACTACATGTTGGAAGAGTGGTAACAAGCTGTAAATCGGGCATGAAAGGAAATGTGGACTCATTGAAAATGAAATCTCTAGAAATCACAATTTTCTTTAAAGATGGAATATAGATTTTATACCCCTTTTGAGCAGCAGGGTAACCAACAAAAATTCTTGCAACTGACTTGCTATCTAGCTTATCTTGGTGTGGAATTTTGTTAGGGATAAAGGCCAAGCAACCAAAATTTTTAAAGTTGGAGTAATCTGGTGCCTTATTGTGAAGAATATAATAGGAAATCCTCCAGGATAAGGCTGCAGAAGGAATACAAAAAAGGTAGCTTTAAGAACAGCTTCTGCCCAAAAGATATTCGGAAGTTTGGAGTGTTGCAAGAGAGCTGGAGTAACTTCAATGAGATACCTATGTTTCCTCTCAACCACTCTGTGTTTGCTCAGGAGTGTAGGGGCAAGTTCTTTGGTGGAGAATGCCTAGGCTATGAAAGAGGCTTTGACATTAGTGATTAACAATCTCACTTCCATTATCACTTCTAACAACCTTAACTTGTTTAGAAAACTGAGTTGATGCATATTTGATAAAAGATTCGATGATGGAAGGAACTTAGCTTTTGAATTTTAAAATGAAGGTCCAAGTGCACCTACTAAAGTCATCCATAATAATGAGAAAATTTTGTCAGCCATCGATGGATTTGAATTTGTAAGGACCCCATAGATCCATGTGTAAGAGCTCAAAGCAATCATGTGTAGATATGTTGCTCAAATTATGTGAAGATTGATGTTGTTTGGATACAACACAAACATCACAAAAGTGTTCAATGTAGGAAGCAAGTAGATGGATACAGGACTTGAGATGACCTAAGACTTTATTAGATGGATGCCTAAGTCTAGCATGCCACAGGCTGACTGAGAGAGCTAGAGAGGACTTATTGAGCATAGGTTCTCCTGCAGACAGACACTGACTGACAAAGAGGCTTTGAGACTGTTGGATAGCTTAAGAGGAAAAAGATTATTGGTCATGAAGATATAAGTGTTTCACCATCTTCCCTGCTGCTACAATCACTACAAGAAATAAGCTAATAGACTACGGAATATAGACAACACAAATTTTCATTTGAAAGTGGAAGGAGCAGGACCGACTTGAAAGTTAACATAGGTGACATGAAGACAGAACCAGAGTGAGTGACTTTATTAATAATTCCATCCGAAAAACTAATAGGAATATGTGCTTGAACAGGAACATGATTATGTAGAATATGTGTGAATTATAATTTTTATTAGAAAAATCGTTCCTTACTTTTTGTTGTTTTGGTGGGTCAAAGATTGCAAGCCATCTTAGTAAGTTTTTCCAGTTTCTAGAGTTCTAAACTGTAATCCTTATATAGGATCGATCGAGTTGTAATAGAACTTAGGCTGAAGACCGAGCAAACGAGAATGCTCGAGAACTGACTATCATCACGCCTAGCCTTAACCCAAAATTGTAGGGATTTACTAGCAAACCGAATTACCAAATCCAAATAAACCAGACCGTTTTATGGATGTTGAGAGTAATTAAACAATTCAATAATTCATAGCATGCTCCTATGAATTAAATGCACTGGATTCGAGTATACCTTAACTCCGTAGTGTCAGACCCGATCTTTCACGTTTGAATTCCAAACTTCGATTCAACCACGCGATTCAATTAAATCTGCGGAAACATTAATTAGCAAATCTAATTTCTAGATTTAATTTAAACAGAAAAGAAAGAAAAAGTAATATGTTCTCCAGATTAGGCCTTCAGGTCTGTATCACAATGTTGTTCAATCCTGCTACTGGTGAGGATTTCACAGGGCTGTGATTGTGTAGGCCAGAGTCGAAACTTCGTCTCCCAAACACACAGAGCCGCCGCCCCTGTCTCTCTCTCCCTAGGGTTTTGAACTGATTTGAATGTTCTGTGGTGGCTAGGGTTTCAGAGAGAGAACTGTCTATAGACCTAGGGTTGCAAACCCTAATGGGCTACTGGGCTCAATTCAGCATATTTAATTGGTCAGACCTGGGACCTAATGCAAATAATAAAGTGAGCCTATGAATTAATTAATTCCCATGCCCACAACCTAGAACACAATTAATTAATTAATATTAATTCTTTTTCACCACAGAATTAATACTGACCTACCCCTTTATTACCACGTTATGAGAACGGGCTGCATTTACTTGAGAATCCCCATATTTAAGGTTACTGGACATTCATTAATGAATCGGAGCTTCTGACAAGCTCTATCTACAATTAATTAATCTCTTATTTTTCTGAACAGTACCACTCAAACCTTATCACTCGTGCTTGAACTTAATTAGCCTGCAGGACTTTAGCACGATGAATGTTATTGAGCTCCTCAGGGAATGTCCCCATCCTATTATTCAGATATGGTTACCTAGCTCCAGTCTCAGGCTGCAATACACGAACTGCTGTTACCCAAGATGTGGGTATACGAGCATGTTACTCAGGCTCTCCACCATGGCAAGTCAAAGCAACAGTCAACCCGTGTAAGCCCCTGAACCTTCATTAGGGTTTGGACTCAATCAAGATCGAGATCTTGTATTCTCTAATGTCAGACAGTAGAATACATCTCATTGTGGTCCAATCAATAAGCAATCGCACGTACCAGCATATCAAGTAATCAAGACAGATTACTTTTTTCCGACTATGCTGCAGCCTATACCGATAGACTTATCCTCGTATGCTGTCTCGGCTGTGATAATATTTATATCTCACTATGTCAAGTGATCATACTGTCTTCTGCGATCTACAACACGTCGTATGATCGTCCCTATCAGTGAGATAAGATGATACCGTTGTTACTTGCATGTAAGTTTGTTTAACATATAGGAAATACCGCTGAATGTATACTCATCGTAATAAATGTTTTCGTACAAAACCCAACAAAAACTGTGTTGGAGCACTCACTTTAAGGTCCATCCATACTGACCAGGAGAAGTCTGTATGAGGGCTTTCCCAAACAGACCAAGGAGAAGTCAGTTTAAGGGTTTTCCATACCGATAAGGAGAAATCAGTATGAGGGCATTTTCCATATTGACTGTGGACAGTGAGGGTTTATCATACTGACCTCGGGAAGTCAGTATGAGGGCTAAGTTGTACTGACCTTGAAAAGTCATTATAAGAGCCTCTACCTTTAAAGATTGAGCAATTCGAAAGTTGTCGAAGCTCAGTCAGACCCAGGCATTCATATATGCCCAAGTCAGTACGAGGTTATCCAAACTGGGATTCCTCGGGCTGGAAAAAAGTCTGACATGAAGTTAGTGTACAATATACTGACGCAGCAGAGCATAGCAGAAAGCTGACCTAAGGCATGAGCTACGATTGGACAATATAATCCATGAGTCTTACGTCCAGATTTATGTGCCTAACGGATAGAAATTCAAAATGCCAAGGGTCCTCCTCTATATAAAGGCCTGCCCTCCCAACCTTAAAAGGTTACCTGAACAGAATTCAAAATCTGAAAGTCTTGAGAAGACAAAGGGCTTTTTTCATGCCATCTTTTTGCTAAACTCTCAGAGTTTCAGTGTTTTCTAACACGTGACTTGAGTCTCTGACTCAAGTTACCCACCGTGCTAGCTTTTACTAGCACGAGGCTGAAGCTTTAATATGAAGCTCTTCTTGGTGAATATATCTTTATGAGATATATTCATAGCAGTCAGTTTTCTAGTCTGGGATTCTGATTCTCACGGGTGTATGCCAACCACCTGAGTTCCGGGAAGAATGAGTAAACATCCAACCATTTTGGGAAGAATTAGTAAACATCCAACCACCAAGAAGAAGGCTGCAGGGTGCGTCCCAACTGCAACCTGAAGACTGAGTCTGCAAGGAGTTCCTAGGCGAGTGCCACAGCTGACCGGAGGACAGAGGTGCTGACGGACTGTGTATATATAATAACGAGGCTTGTATTTACTTAGTGAATGATCCAGACCTTAGGTCTGAAGAGTGGATGTAGGTTGAGATTCAAACCTCTATAAACTCTGTGTGTCGTTTACTGTTTTCTTTCATACTTGCTCTGTTTTTCTATTTTACAAACTGACTCTTGAAACCTTTAATATTTGTCCAAGTATTAAAGTATATATACTGTGACTTAACTGAAACAGAGACTTAAGTTTAAGCCTTCTACACACAAAACTGACTATACTCTATTTAAGCGAACCAGTGCAACTGTCACATTTACTTCTGCTACATATTATATACCTTACGCTACACAGTTTTGCACTCTGATTTCGGGACCAACTATATGTTTGTGCTCATGTGACTAGTTGCATCCGTATCAACAACCTAAGAACCAAAAAACTCACATTAGCAGAGTTAGAGATGCTACCTGCATATTCAACAAAATCAACCATATGCACCTCATCCATTTCATTTCCTTCCTCCTTAGCTTTCTGTGTCATCCACTTTTGAAATTCTTGCATGGTAGCATTCAAATTCTCATTCCAGTCCAGTGGTGTTTCAAGATTTTGAGCAAGCATAGTTGCACCCTTCTTCTTTTGGTTGTCCCACCAATCTGGATACTCTTTCAGTTTAAAGCAATTCTCAACAACATGTTTTGAATTTTTGCAGTATTTACAGACCAAATTGCCTTTGAAATGATCACTCTTCTCCCTTCTGTAAAGTGGTTTACCTCTACCAACATCTCTCTGCCACTATTGTGGCCCTTTCACATTCATAGCTATGTTGTCAACTACTATATGATCTATGTTGAAACTGTCATTCAAGCCAAGCAAGAACTTAATGGCCCTATCTTCCACAAACCTGTCTTGATACAATTTCATCATTGCCTTAAAGGGCCTATTATGCTCCCCTTTTAAAATCAGCCGACTCATTTTTCTTAATGTCATTTAAAACATATTCCTCATTCAATTGATCAACTGGTTCCTTAAGTTTTCCATAATATTTTGTCATGCCTAAGTTGTCCTGCTTCATATTGACAAATTCTCTCTTATTCTGAAACAATAGAGAGATATCAGAAGACCCATACTATCCCCTATCTCATTCCATAGAGTTGTTGTTGGGATTGTATACTGAAAGCATATATGATTAAGTGTTTTGTACACTGGTCTTCATATATGTGTCGCTACAACGATGCTCGATGTCTGATGAAACAAACATACAACGAACCATAATATCCTATTATCTCGCCTATAGGGATGACCATATGGTGTGTAGGAGATCACAGAGGATCATATGAATCGTTTGACCTAGCAAGATATAAACAGTATCACTATTGAGATAGTCCCTGGATAGGCTGTCGGTCTAAGCTGCGGCACATCGGTTCTTAAGTGGGCTTATCCTAGCTACTTGATGTGTCGGTACATGGTTATGTATTAATGGGATCAACAGTGGGATGTGTCATTCTCATTGACATATGAATGAGCCAGATCCCTAACACACTTCCTATGATCTTAAACCTAACTGAAGGATAAGGGGCACACACAGATTGACCACACTTTGATTTACCATGGTGGCGAGTCTTACATGTACTCTTATACCCGTATTTTGGGTGTTGGCAATTTGTTTGTGGCCTGCTTAGGTTGGACGTTTAGGTAAGCATATCCGTTTTAGGATGGTGACATTCCCTGAGGAGCTCACAAGGTTCATTATGATAAACCCTGCAGGTTGAATTATTTAATTCAGGTATAAGTGAAAAGGAGTGAGTGGTATTACTCAGGAAATAAGAGATTAATTAATTATGGCTGATTGTCATAAGCCAAATTAATTAATGAATGTCTAAAACCTTAAATATGTGGATCATGTTTGTTTGGTGCAACCCGTTCCTAATAACGTGGTAATAAAGGGGTGAGTCAGCATTGTTACCGTGGTGAAGGTTAAAACAATGTTTTATTAATTCATTATGTTATGGGTTGAACAAGGAAGAATTAATTAATAAAGAGGGTCCACTTTATTATTTGCATCTGATCCCTGGGCTGGCCCATGAACTGCTCAAGCCTTTTAGGGTTAGGGTTTCTCAAAACCCTAACACTATATATATGTGCCTTCTCTCTATCAGATCAAATGATTTTTTTCGGTATATTGAGCAAAAAGAGAGAGAAACGGCGCGGCTGATCCAGAGGGAGAAATTGATCGATTTCTCCAGATCTTGGATCCAACTTGGTAGATAATCCTCACCAGATTTTCAAGGAGCAAGGGAATAGATCAGAAGATCAGATCTGTAGGAACAACTTCCAACGCCATTGTTCAGATTCATATCCAGATTTATTTCATCGTTATTGGCTCCGATCTAGAACTGTAGATCAAACAGTGAAGATCAGGTATTCCTAAATTCCATCATCAACAATTAATTTTGTAGGAGCATGCATAGGTTCGCATGGTTTATTTAATTGAAATTTATTCTTGGTATCCTAAGAACGATCATTGGCAAGAATTCAATAATGGCAATTTATGTTATCCATCGTAGACTCAAACCCTACAGTTGTCGCGTTGTTGATGTAGGCAAACTGCAAAACAAATTCTTTAGATATGGATGTCTTGATCCAGGAAGTAACCATGCTACTGACTTTCTTCCATTTTTGATAATGCTTCAAATCTGCGCTCGGTTGGATGCAAGTGCCATCAACCATCTCCAATTAATCCTTTAATTCAAGAGTTGTACTAATTGCATTCTTCCACAAGCGGTAGTTTGTATCAGTAAGGAGAACGGACACGAGTTGCATACCAGGATGATCTGACCCATGCAATTGTAGTTGTTCATCATAATAAGCATCCATTTTATCATCAGCCATTTCGTGTCAAATGATCAATAACCTGGCGCTTGATACCATGTAAAAATTAACAAAAATCATGTAAAGAGGAAGAAAAATGGAGCAAAAGAGAGTAAGCTTGGAGCATAATTCTCTATTGTATTGATTCTATCTTCTCCAGAATACAAAAAGGGTTTTAAACAAAAAGCTACCAACCAACATAAAACACGTGTAAACCTCTAACAAACTGAAATACGACAAAAAAAATCCAACTAAGAGAAATAAATGAATAAATGAATGAAAAAGTATTGAAACTCCTTCGGTCGAGTAAACTCCAATGCCATCTTTTCTTTTGTGTGTTCTTGATCATCATTTGCTCGCCGGAACTTCAACAACAGCTTCTTGCATTTGCTTGAACTTCTGCCTTTTGCGGATCTTGGGGAAAGTGAAAGCTCTTTACAATACCATCGGTTAAGTATTATCCATTGGAATATTGCTTCCATTTATCGTGAATGGTACAAATGGTGCCACACCTTCTAAAGAACTAGTGAATAATGGAGATGGTGCCACACCTTCTAAAGAACTAGTGAATAATGGAGATTGGTTGAGGTTGTTGATGTCATTGTTTGAACCGACGACTCTGAATGAAGATGCTAAATCCACAAATTTTGTGATGCAACCGCCTCAATAATTATTGTTGGTACTCTATAATCAAACTGAGTAAATTATCCTTTCCATGCAACTGGACAATTTTTCCAAGCTCAGTGCATGTCAAGGCTACCGAGCATTCCACAAAAATCGTGCTTCCTTTCATGCATCCATATCAAATGTTGATGGTCATTAGCGGTTAGCTTTCTCTAGTAATATCCACTAAAAACTTTAATCACCCCACAAAAAAGTGGCGTAGGCATTCAAGGTCAGTGCTTTCGGAGACGCAAATGTATTCAACAGAGTTAGACGAAGACATAACAAAAATATATGAAAAAAATGAGTGTGAATTGAGTTTGTTTGGTGATGTTTCTTGAAGTGTCCAATACTCATCACCATATATAATTGAAAAATATGACTGTTGGAGTGTCTAAGAGGCGTCCTTTTGATAAATTAAGAGGTGTCATTTCCAGGATTCACGGGTGCCGTTTAACGAGACATTAGAGTATTAAAATAAAGCGTAAAAATAAAATTGATGGTGACAATATAATTAGAAAATATGATTGTTGGAGTGTCTAAGATGCATCCTTTTGATAAATTAAGAGGTGTCATTTTCAGGATTCACGGGTACCGTTTAACGAGACATTAGAGTATTAAAATAAAGCGTAAAAATAAAATTGATGGTGACAATACACTACTTGAAAATTTCAGAAATATCTTGTCACATTAAATCTGATGTATCATCAACTATTGACCCATCATATTAGTTTATTAACTAGAAATACACCCGTGCGTTGCACAGACATATTTTATATGTAGAGTTTTAACAATATAATAATGATTCATTAGGTTGGTAGATGTTGGAAATTTCGAAATACACCGTTCAGTTGAAAGAAATAAAAATGTATGAATGAGAATGATACTCAAATATTATGAAATTACAAACCCTCCAAAATGGTGAATTTCATTCTCATTTATCATTCGCAAATCTCAATAACAAATTATTTATTTCTTATTTTTTTTATCTTATGTTATTTTATAATTATTTTTTATTTATTCTATTATTATTTTAAATATTCACTATTTTTAATAATGATCATATTAAACAAAACTATTATAATATTATTATTCTTATTTTAAAATATTATGTTATTATAATATTAAATATATTTATAATTATATATTGTTGTTATAAAATATTAAACAAAGACTTATTTTATGATTGAAAATATTAATATATTAGAATAAATAAACTTTATGCAAATATAAAAATTGTAAAGGAAAAATACATTTAGGCTTTTATTAGAGCTTTTTAATGTGCACGGTCTTTTAGAATTTTGGAGGGAATTGACCGGAACTCCTTTAGTATATTATATAGATATGATATTTTATACGTAAGTTTTTTAATTAAAAATAAACCTTTGAATTTGATGAAGGCTGAGACCATTTCCAACCCGCAACATGATTTCCCAGTCCAGTTTTCCAGTTTTCCCGTGCAGTTTTCCAGTTTTTTCATATTCATCTCCAACCCAAAATAGAATATTCCATTTTGATTCCTTATATTATTCATTTAATTTTTCATTATCCATTTATTATATTATATATTTTGATATATACTAATGTTTATTTTTATATGTTGTATTTTTTTTTGTTAAATCTTATATAACTTAAATTAACATCAAATAAATATTTTTATAACAAATATAAATAAACTCACATACAGTAATTAATTTATTTAAAACAAACTAATATTCAAAATGCAGAGTTTTCGGAATTTGAATATTCTAATATTCCCACAAATGCTCAATCAAAGCATCACGAAGTGCCATATGAGCATTTTTATCTTTAATTTTTCTAAATCGATTTAGAAATGATTGGAATTCATCGAATTCTTCATTCACCATTTCAACATCTGGGATTACTGCTTCTCTTGCATCTTCAATAGGTACTTCAAGGTCGCGCTCATCTTCAATTATCATATTATGCATAATTATGCATGCAGCCATTATGTCTTGCAAATCATCCTTCCTCCAAAAGCGGGTCGGATTTGCTACAATTGCAAATCGGCTTTGAAGAACTCCGAATGCTCGCTCAACATCTTTCCTCCAAGATTCTTGTTTCTTGACAAAACTAGATTGCTACCCGCGCGATGCGCGGTTTATATGTTTATTTATTGAATTTATATTATATATATATATATATATATATATATATATTTATAACTGAAATTTAGAACATATAAAAATAACTAATGAAATGATCTAATGTTATGAAAATTGATCATTTACATATCAAATATCAAATATTAAATTTTATGAAAAAATTGTACACAATATTCCTGCAATTTATATTATATATATATATATATATATATATTTATAACTGAAATTTAGAACATATAAAAATAACTAATGAAATGATCTAATGTTATGAAAATTGATCATTTACATATCAAATATCAAATATTAAATTTCCTGCAAGATTCTTGTTTCTTGACAAAATATTATTTTTTTTGCTGTGCGAGGTTGATGAATAGTTTGCACAAGTGTTGCCCATTTGGATAAATTCCACCAGCCAGATAATAATCCATGTCATATTCTTTCCCCTGTATGACATAATGTGCAGGTGGAGCAATACCTCTAGCAAGATCACTAAAAAGATGAGACCTTTTCAACACATTAATATCGTTGTTGGATCCTGGCATCCCAAAATATGCATGCCATATCCAAAGATCATAATCAACAATAATTTCAAGGATTAATGTCGGTTTACCACTACGGCCTGAATATTGTCCAGCCCAAGCGGTTGGACAATTTTTCCATCTCCAGTGCATGCAATCTAGGCTTCCGAACATTCCTGGAAATCCACGCTTTTGACCAATATAGAGTAGTCTTTGAACATCATTATTGTTAGGAGTTCTTAAATAATGATCTGAAAATATTTGAACAATTGCACGACAAAACCTCTTCACACATTCAAGAGTAGTGGACTCACCAATATTGATATACTCATCAACTGCATCTGCTGGCATGGCGTATGCTAACACCCGAAAGACAGCTGTGATTTTTTGAAGTGTAGACAAGCCCAATCTCCCAAGTGCATCACTTCGTTGCTCAAAATAGCCATCATGGTTTTTTACAACTTCAACAATACGAAGAAATAAACTTCGAGACATTCAAAAATGTCTTTGAAATAATTCTTCATTGAAGATAGGGTTTTCAGAAAAGTAGTCATTGAAGAGTCGTTGGCTAGCTCCTTCTCGATCACGATGAATTATTCTATGGCCATGGACTGAGCCTCCACGAACATTTGCCATATTCTGGTTGCTAAGAATTTCTCCCATAACAAGATTATTTGTTTGAATTTGATGAAGTAACAACTTTCTTCATCACTCTCTGATGAAGATATTGAATCATCAAAGAACATTGAATGAAAAATATTGGGATCCATTTTTAATTTTTTTTATGTTTGCAAGCTTATTGTGTGGTATATTATTATAAAGAATACATCCATCTTATAGGGGTGAATGCATTGGATTCCTTTTGCTTTGATGCATGTGTAGGGATGCACTCTCCAACCAATGCATGTGCTTCGAAATTTGATTGGATTGTGTACTACTCAAGGCATTGGATTCCACCTACACACCACTAAATGCATTTCACTTTAATTATGCACATTGCAACCTACACACCACTCA
>JAPKLW010001657.1:72635-97680 GCA_026898455.1 Plectranthus barbatus | reverse complement strand
CCACTCAATGCATTTCACTTTAATTATGCACATTGCAACCTACACACTACTCAATGCATTGATTCGAATTTTGACTGAATTCTTCACCACTCAATGCATTTATTCCATTCTAAGTGGTGCTTTAGATTCCAACTTACACACCACTCAATTATGTTTTTTTAACTCTATAAATAAGTTGCATTCAAGGCTACAAAAAACATATTTTAGAAAAAACTATTTATCTTCCTTCTTAGTTTCTCTCAACTATCATCTCTCATGGCCAACCTTAGAAATCCCAATTACACAAATGACGAAGATAGACTTATTTGCAGTGTGTACTTGGATATATCCGGAGATAGTGAAGTTGGAAACAATCAAACAAAAGATCAGTTCTGGACCCGTGTAGCAAATGCCTACAACCAATCCAAAACCCATCCCTCATGGTCCGACAGAACCTTTAGATCAGTCGAGACTCGCATACAAACGATTACGAAAGCCACAGCCAAGCTCAAAGGATGCATTGCACAAGTTGAAGAGTTAAATCCAAGTGGTGCATCTGAAATGGATATTGTAAGATATTTTTCTTGTTGATTGCAGTTTTATTTAGTTAAATAATTTTAAATATGTATTTATTATGCAGATGAGTAGGGCAAAAGAATTGATGATGATGGATCCATAATTCAAAAAAGGTACAAATTTGAACATGTCTGGGATATTGCCAAAAACTTTCTCAAGTTCGATTGTCCATCGCAAAAATCAAGAGCCGACAAAAGTTCATCCCAACCAACCCAATCAAGTATGTATGTACCTGAATCTCCTCTATCACCTACTACAACTCCTTCATTTCCTCTTCACTTAAGTGACGACAGTGGTAGTGGTTCTGGGTCTCAACGCCCATTGAAGGAAAAAAAAAAGACGAACAAGTGTTGAATCTACTTGCTACAATACATGAATCAACACAAAAAATGCATGAACTCTTGAATGAAAAAGAAAGAAAGAAGGCAGAGCGTTTTGAGAAGAAGATCATTGAACAACAAAAGTTCAATACCAATTTTGAACGGGATTCAGAGCACAAATTGATGATGATGGACATAAATTCAATTGAAGATCCTGTTTCACGTTTATATTTTGAGAATGAAAGAAAAAGGGTTGCCCAAAAACAAGCTGCCTCTTCAGTCCCTCCTCATCATGACGATAATTTTAATTATCAAGATTATTTTCCAGATATTGGAGGATCTGATTCTGGCACGGGATTAGGAGATTATTAATTTATAATTATTGCATTGTATTTTTAGTACATGTTATTTTTAAGTTTTTTTTTAGTACTTGTTGTGTTTAATCTAATGTATTTCATGTTTTAATGTAATGTAATGCAATGGTATTTAATTTTATGTTTTAATCTAATGTATTTAAGTTTTATCTTATTTTTAGTACTTGTTGGTTTTAATTATATTTTTAGTTGTTAAAATATTTATTAAATTAAAAACAAATTGAGATCAAATTGATAAAAAACACTAAAAAAGAAATTTAATACAATTGAAAAAATTAAAATTTAATACAATTTTAAAAAAAAGAAAATTTAACAAACTTAAGAAATTAACAACACAATTAAAAAAAACCCGCCCAAAAGCCCAAAACCCATTAATTAAACTAATAAAATAATTAAAAAAACCCCAAACCCTCCCCCAAATCCCTGTCCCGTTGCTTTTCCCGTCCCAAATTTCTGCCGGGCTTTTTCCCGGGATACTGTATGCAGATAGGATTTTTCGCGTCCCGACGTCCCGTCCCGACCCAGCGTTGGAGCTTCCACCCCGCGGTTTTCGTGGCTGACGGGATTTTCCCATCAGCGTTGGAGATGGTCTGAGAGCGGGAAATGTTTATTCTTGAGTTGTAAAAATGAAATTATGTAGGGGCAAAAGTAGAATAGAAAATAAAAGACAAGCTGAAGTTGAAATAATAGTAAATTTGGAGGACTAGATCGAGAATTTAACAATTGGAAAAAGGAGAGAGATGGCCAACTGTTATCCGACTGTTAAAAATCTGCATAGTTAAATCAAACATCGCCAACGACAAGTTGAAAACCCTAATCCACATCCCCTCCCCCCCTTTTCTCTCTCTCCTCCTTCTCTCGATCTAGAATCTCGGCCGCTGGCTCGTATTTTATCCTCTCTCATTCATTTTTTGCCTTTTCCGGTTCGGCAGCGTATTTTCATTTGGACTCAACTGTAATGGCACCGCCAATCAGGCCGCTCGGGAACCCAAACCAAGTCGGCGGTGGCGGCGCGGAGAATCCGCCCTCGAACAATTTATGGATCGGTAATGTGTCGCCGGACGTTAGTGAGACCGACCTGAAAGCGTTGTTCGATAAATTTGGCAAAATCGACAGCGTGACGACGTACTCGTCTCGAAACTATGCTTTCGTGCAATTCAAGGAAACGGAGGAAGCGACATCTGCGAAACTGGGCCTCCAGGGTTTCTTCTTCCATGGAAATCCCTTAAAAATAGAGTTTGCGAAACCGGTTGGTGATTTTTTATTGATTAATCGTGGTTTCCGTTGGTTTGCAACTTTTTTTATTTGTAAATTATTCGAACATCGAATTAGTTTTGGTTTCCTACATTTGTTTCTGTATTTAAGTTTCATCAAGCGCGAAGCGATGCTAATTAATTACCGTATAGAATTATGGTTTGATAATGATCATGCTTTTTTTCCCTGTGCTCGTTCCAAGATGTTTAACGCTATCTATTATAAACTGTTTGGTTGCCCTTGCAAACATCGACGTCCCGCATTAATCGTCTTCGGTGCAACGCATGCACTCTGAATGATCGGAACTATTGAATCTCCTTACATCATCTTATATGTAAACGTGGGGGTTCTACATCCTTGTGGGGGGAAAACGATAAGTATCTAACCTAGATTCTTTTATTTTTATAATTTTTAACCTGTGATGAAATGAAGAAATAGAACAAATTAACAGTTTCCCGATGGTCGCATGAATAATCATAACATCATACTAATATGCTTATAAGAATAATGCCTCAGGGTGCTAATTGCTATTGAATATCAATTTGACCATTTAGCACATGATTGGAAGTTAGAACTTAGGATGATAACATTACAACATTTTAATTCTCTGGAAAAGACAATCACAAACTCCATTTACTTCACTTTCTGTCAAAAAAAAATAAAAATAAAGAAACCATCGCTTCTCCAACATTCTAACTGTTCATCTCCAAAATAAACTTTAGCTTGCACAGTTAAATTTTTATGAAGGAACTGTTTATAAATGATTCATTCGAGGAATTGCTAATTTGTGGTATTGCAGCATTTTGATAAAGAATGAATACTTTCTGCAAGCAAATGCCTACATCAATATATCAAATTCGATTCTCTGTCAGAGTTGGAGATAAATATATCTTATCTGATTCATATTTGTCTCCTCGGCGATACCTGATAATTAAGATAATGCAGTTATGTTTTTAAGTACTATTACATGATAAACTCAAATTTAATGTTTCAAAAGGTGTGAGTCTGGAGTTATTGTCCAATGATTGGGGTATGCCAATGAAAAGTAATGCATACATGGTTTCTTGAAGAAGGATGTGATACCATTATCTAAACCTGACACCTAATAGGTGAAATAAAAGTTTGAAGACCTCCATCAGATTATAAGTGCTGTACAAAAGATAATGTTGCTTGGAACTCTCTTACTCTCAACATTGTTGAAGTATCTTTTGTGTGAATATACCGACAAGGATGAATACACCTGTAAGGATCCCAGATTTGAAAATTTTGAGAAAACTTAAAACACTACTAGATATGCACTAACCAAAAACTTGGCATGGATCTTATGAATTAAGTTTGACAAGGTTGGCTGATGGGAAAATATACCATCTTTTAAAATGATGTATTGGTTAAAATTCAACAAAATGTTATGTTTTGTAATATGATGAATCTGAGGAAAGAGTTGTAAAACCAAAAGTTTTTCCCCGGCCCTGCGAACATAAAGCATTCCCTGACAAACAAGTTACAAAAGCAAAAGCAATAGAACGTAGAAAAATAAATTTGATATGCTGTCCTCATCCAAGATATGGTGGCCTTTTTTTATTTTCAAGACATATGTTGCTAATAATCAGATTCATATTTGTTGCAATTAGTGTTGATAAATAACCTTTTGGCGTCCCTTTGCTCAGGGTGTAATGATTAAAACACCTTGCCTGTGGCTGAGAGGTCACAGGTTCGAGCTTCTCGGGGACATCTGGGTGTGTGTGTTTGAAATGTATATCTATTAAAAAAAAAAACCTTTTGCCTTAGAATATTATATGCAGTTATAGCTCTTGTCAATGATCAACTTTCTTTAAAATTTGTTATTGTGACCTGACTTTTCTGATTTGGTCAATTATAGGAGCCACATGAACGATTGCTACCCTTAATTCTAACTCTAATGATTAAATGTAACATGTAATAGCAGTAAGCTTTTGAGGTGGATAGAAGTCTTAAAAGCCAGCCTGCCAGCTCTTGCTGCTGATTAGATCCTTTGTTCCTTTTTTACGATTTTTTTTACATTAATCAAACACACAAACCCTATATGTCCCCATGGAAGCTCGAACTCATGACCTCGGTCATAGGTAGAGTGCTTTTACCACTGCATCCGAACAAGGGACGATCCTTGTTCCTTGTATTGACCAATAATGAAGTTTGATTGCTCTAAGGCTTGTTCTGAGTTTGTTGGCTATTTGGCCTTGCGATTGTAAGGATTCTTCATGAAGTGTATGGGTACTCTATGCAAAAATATCTGGATATACATAAATGGATTGCTTCTTACCCATCCTTAAGTTCAATTATGGTGATATATTCTAACAACTTGCTTACTAAACTATATAAAGTGTCTATCTGCATAACCTTATTATGAAACTTGAAATGTTATTGTTATGTTCCCCTGTACTGTGCAAAACATATGCAAGAATATACTACTATAAGCTACAGGTTGTGTTAATGTATGGAATAACAATGTTTAGGCCTGTATAGTCCTTAATGAAATAATTGTGCACGAAGTTTCTAATAGTATCTGCTATGTGTTGTATGCTGATGTCCTGGATTTCTTTCTCCAATGCCAATATTATTATTTGGGTCCTCATTGTATCATGTTTCTGTGCAGGCTAAACCATGTAAAAGCTTGTGGGTGGCTGGAATAAGTCAATCTGTTTCCAAAGAAGAACTGGAGAATGAGTTCCTTAAATTTGGTAAAATCCAGGAATTCAGATTCCTCAGAGATCGGAATACTGCTTATGTTGATTATGTAGCACTGGAAGAAGCTACACAGGCACTAAAAACAATGAATGGGAAACGGATTGGTGGTTCTCAAATCCGTGTGGATTATCTCAGATCACAATCTTCCAGAAGAGTAAGTTAATATGTCCTATAGCTGTCTGAATGATTCTCTAAGAAATATTTTTATATTAACTACAAAATCCTATGCTTAATATTATTTGCGAAGTGCAAAGTAGTTTATATTTTATCTCCATCCCTCATTTTAAAATTAAAATCATAGTTTTGTGGCATCTCCTTGGATAACTGAAATTTGCTCTCTCTTACAAATCTTACAGGATTTGGGTCAAGATCAAAAGGAAGGCCAGTTTCCTGGTAGGAATATGTGGATGGGGCATGATTCCTTGGGCAATTATTCTGACCCTGGCCTTGCTGGGCCCAAAAGGAATAATGTGAGTGCTTAACTTAGACAATTTTAGCAATTTATTAGTGAAACGGAGCATTCAATACTCATTGTCTCTTTATAGCTTCATGGAAGCAATCATGTTTACAATAAGATATAAGTAGATCCTTGTGCTCTTATGATTTATTTGTATTTTGTCCTAATAGTGGAGCCAATTCCTAGAACATGTTTTCCATGTTAAAATTTTGTTATCTGATTGTCGTTTCCATTCCGTGATTGGTTCAATTATTTTCTCTAATGTTTGGCAAATGCAGCAATTCCTTCCAGCAGCTTCACAATATGGAGATGCCCCATTTAGTAAAGTTCTATGGATAAGATATCCTCCGTCTGCTGTTATTGAAGAAGACATGCTTCACAACGCCTTGATTTTGTTTGGAGAAATAGAGAGGATAAAGACATTTAGTGACAAGAACTATGCTTTCGTAGATTTCAGAAGTGTTGAAGAAGCAAGGCGTGCCAAAGAAGGTTTGCAAGGCAAACTCTTTAATGATCCTAGGATATTAATTGAGTACTTCAATGGAGAATTTCCTGGAGGTAGATCACAAGTTAGTGAATATGCACTTCAACCAGGTCAGATGGATATTCTAGGTCTTAACCATCCTGTTTTACTAGGCAGTAATCCTGGACATCCTCCAACCCTTGGAATGAGAGGACCTGATCTATATGTGAGGCCACCCTTAGGTCATCATGGGCCAGAATTTAATGACTTGGCTGCTGGCCATAAATTACAGAACCCTAGTCCCAAAACTCTGATGGGAGGGGCATCTTGGAAAAGGTTATCTCCCCCATCTGGAATAGTCTCTTCTCCTTCAGCTGGTTTTAATGCATCAAACAGTCCTGGATCTGGTGCATGGGATGTTTTTGATGCTAACCAGTTTCAAAGGGATTCCAAAAGGTCAAGGTATGAAACTAGTTTGCCTTCTGATAGAACTGAATTAGATGAGCCGTATGGGCTGCCTTTAGGGAGAAGTAGTGGAGCGTCTGGTTCTCTAACTAGGGTCGTACCTGGTGGGCATGCACAGCGTCAAGCTGAAAGTGATTGCATATGGCGGGGTCTTATTGCGAAGGGTGGGACACCTATTTGTCATGCTCGGTGTGTTGCTGTTGGAGAAGGTCTTGCTGCTGATATGTAAGTGACTTCTTAACAATTGTTACATCCTGCTTAAGTTTGATTAATATTGCTTGAGAGTTTGTTGCAGATGCTGCATCTTGAATCTACTTGCACAATTTTTCAGCAATGAAAACATTATTTAGTTGATAAGAAATGATTGACTAGCTGATGGTTTGTCTCCTGTTCTGTTAGAAGTTTATCTAAATCTTCTTTTTGGCCTTCATTCCAGAATCATATGATAAAGTTGGACGGCCATTCATTCACAAATTTGTTTGCTGCCTCTCTGAGCTAGAGAAGTTACTAAATGTTTTCTATCTTATCATGCATGATCTACTACCACTCTTTGCAAGTTATGTTTTAATAAGGGTTAATGCTATCAAGTTATAGATTGACCTTGTTTAAGCTATTGATAGCTGTGGATTGTATATATAGCAGTCGAATGCTGATGGAAGAACATAACATTTGAAATGGAGCTAATATAAAATTTTTATTTCTGGATATGTTTATATTAAAGATGCTTGTTCCAGACTAGTGATCTGTAGATTTCTGTGGATTTATGTTTTTCAATGTTCGAGATTCTTGCACACGTTAAAAAATGCTTAAAATGATGGAATTTTGTTTGATGGCCTTTGTTCCCTTACAAATCAAATCTATTGTTTGGATGTTGTTTGTTGTAGCCCTGATGTGGTTAATTGCTCTGCACGAACTGGATTGGACTTGCTGAGCAAACATTACGAGGATGCTATTGGGTTTGATCTAGTGTTCTTTTTGCCCGATAGCGAAGAGGATTTTGCTTCGTATACCGAGTTCCTGAGATATCTGGGTTCAAAAGACAGGGCTGGAGTTGCCAAGTTTGATGATGGCACAACCTTATTTTTAGTCCCTCCATCTGATTTCTTGACTAAAGTTCTAAAAGTTTCTGGGCCAGAACGCCTTTACGGAGTGGTTTTAAAATTTACTCAAGTAGATCCAAGTAGTGCTGCTATGAACCCCCGGTCGGTTCCTCAATATGCAGATCCACACAAATTGACTGTGCCACAGACAGGATATGGCGCTAGTCAGTCGGAGGAAAAAACTTTTCCTTTGGTGAGCACTAGAGGTTTGCTTGAGGATCCAAAGATGCCTACAAATGCTCCTAATCCTGTTTCTGCCTCTTTCCCGACACACTCTGTTCCCCCAACTGCAGTGGCAACACAAGCTGGCTTATCTTTGACTCCCGAACTCATTGCTACACTGACATCACTGCTTTCTTCTAGTAATGCATCTGCTGGTTCACAAAATGCATCATTAGTACAGACGACTCTGAGTGCAACATCCCATGTTGCTGGTGTTCCTGACAATGTGGCACACTGGAAGCATGAACAGGCTGTAGATTCAAACAGTCAGCTTCTGCAACATCTGGGTAGCCCGAACAACCCACAGTTGCAACATCTGCAAGCTCCTCCTCCTGCAGTTGCGAATGCATCTGGCCACTTCCACCAAATGTACAATCCAAACAACCAGATGAATGGCCACACAATCAATATGGCCTCTAGGGTTGCTGCTTTTTCTAAACCAATGGAACCTTTTATTCCCTTGCAAGGTGGACAGGTTCCGGTGGCACCAGATGTCAACCAGTACCATTTACAAGGGGTTTCTCAGGATGTTTTGAGGAATCAGGGGATGGATAATGGAAAAGATGGTCAAAGGTTGTATAACCCACCCACTGTCCAGCGACAGGCATATCCGGTGGCATCATCAAATCTACTTAATGGTGTTCCTCAATCACAACCATATATGCAATTACCTTCTGAAGTAGAGATTCCACATCAAAGTCGGCCACCTCAGGCTGCTTCATTTGGGCCGACCCAGGATAATGCTGAAACAGAAGCCGACAAAAATGAACGTTACAAGTCAACACTTTTATTTGCAGCTAATCTCCTCTCCCGAATACATCAACCGTCGGGTAATCAACAAGGGCAGGGTGCAGGGAGCCATTGAATATATTTCTTCATCAGGTAATATACACCTTTGTTAATGCCTTCTATTTTCTTTTTTGATGAAGTGTGTCGCCTTTTCAATCAGTTATTTGAACCGTGCCATGGAAATATGTCTTTTGTGTGCTGCCTTACATTCAATAGCTCAATAGTTGGGTTAGGTAAATTCCATTTTTCTGAAAAACTCTGTAGTTAATATGTGCTCTTTGGCAGTAGTCTTCTTTAGCAAGAAGTTATAAGTAAACTAATGTGTCAACTATCTGACATTGTATTTAACAAGTTCAGAAGTTGGGGGTGTTCTCAACGGAAGTTGTGGACTGCTCTCTTAAGCATGAGTTCAAAAAGTTGAGCTATTGGTTGGTTTAGAGATAAACTTCTTAGGTCCTACGCATATATAATTGCTATTTAATCTGACATGATATAATTATTTTATATAACATAATTAATTTAACTATATACATATTATATATTCAGTAATTACCAAAAATATATTTAATTTAATCAATATTATATTATTGCAAACTAAAAGACTACAAAAATACTCAGAAAGAAGATTATACTTTTATAATTTTTTTTAAAAAAAAGTAGATAAATCAATTGTTAAATATGTATATTTTATAGAAAAAGTGTTGAAAGAAATATAGTCATCAGTTTTTGTTATTGCATATTTTGTATGCGTGTGTATATATATATTATAATATAAAAAATTAGGAATCAAAAAAATGAAATTTATGTTGTTGTGACATTTTTTGGAGGGAAAATGGCAAAATTGTAATAACGTTGAATATTCTCATTTAGTAGTATATTAAGTAGATTATTATGTGGTATTGGATGAGTAAATTTTGGATATTACTTAGTTTGTACTTATATGGTGTCTGTTCTCCTCCTGAAATGCTATTATCTTATCTTTAAGAGAGATATGAAGTGTAAAATTGGTGAGCCTGTTTAGTAACTGCATCTCATTTCTGCATGTGTTTAGAATTACTTTTTACTTTAGCAAGTAGTTAACAAAGCATTGATAGTACTATTTTTTGTGATTCTTTGTTTTTGCCGGTCATGGATGGACCATATATAATGTGTATAAAGTTAAATGCTGATCAAGTTTAAGGTCACAGGTCATTCAGAGAATAGGTTAATATGCAAATGGTTTGCTACTTGCATGTTACGACTCGGTATCACATTTATATTCTGATTTAGGATATTAGATAACCTTATGGTGACAATCCAGATCTACCATGATGGCATCCATTCGTATATTCACGAATAGATTAGCCTGGTTTGACACGGACCTCTGAATAATATAAGATGTCATTTTTTCTGGTTATTATGTCAATAGCGAATGATAATCTATTCTGTATGGGAATTGTGACATGGACAGGTGATCTTGATGCCAACTATTTGTTTTTATTTGTAGAATCCCATTGTTTGTAGGGGGAGCCACACTTGTGCATTTTATTTTAACCGTTTCGACCATCTCAAGGGCCACACCAATAATTCTGGGTGAACATTTAGGACTAATATACGTTAAGGATGTGTGGAAATTCATAGGTTCTTTGGGTCTAAATAGATTTAACTGTTATTTAGTGTAGAGGTAGAGTGGATATGAGTTCTTGTGTTTTTAACTGTGGTGTGGAATTTGCTTGACTTCCTTGCCCTGATTTTCATTTATCAATATTTTTGGATTACATGCCAAATCTTTATTCATATATGTGCATTTGATAGTATATAATCCATCAGAGAGATGTCATTTAGGTCATACCAGTTTTACCCTTTTTTCTTTTTTTTTTGAATTACTGATTTTGGATAGCTGTGGAGTAATTTGTATTTTGTAGTTGTAAAACTTACTTTCACTAAACCCGACATGATTGGAATTATGTGTTTTGCTCCTAAAGTGTTTCCCCAGGAAAAACTTTTGAAAATATTTATTACAAAACCTCCTCTATTATGATGCATCATAAGACAACATATCAATGCGAACAGAAGAATTGCTTAGCAAGACTTAAACATTATCTATTTTCTTCATCAAACTTTGAACCTTAAAATTAAGCTTTAGTACATCTAATATGGTTCGTGAATTGAAAGATCAAACACAGTTTTCCTTAGAGCTTTGTGGGAAAGTAAATGTACCAATTGTTGCCATCTCAAACTGTCAACCTCCTCAATTGGTAAATGATTGGAACTGGAATTGGTAAGCACTCTTTCTCGATCATTCTTTTTTCCAAACCACGTTGGATAGGATATAATAATCAGCATGTAAAAACCCTGCCTAAACTAAACGCTTGGCGGTTCCTAGGCAAACTAAAAATCATCAAATCCACTTGACTAGTTAGGTTGGTGAGTAATTGCTGCCTAGGCGGTGGCAAACTAAGCGTTATTATTAATATTAAATATAAAAAATTAGATAATCGATTAACTACCGTTAGAAACTGCCTAGGTGTTTAGGTTCTACTTGAGCAGACTTTTACAACAATGCACGCATTAGAATTTATACAACTAACAGATGATACGATACTATCGCTTTGCTTAGTTCGAACCTCCGTAACGTCTCTGGGTTAATACTCAGTGGAAAGATCGTTCAATCCGGTAGACAATCTTCCGTCAACAATTAAATTAAACTAATCAAATTAAGTATGAATAATAAAGTAAGGGTGGTTTATTGTGAGTTTGAAGATGCTTTAAAATAATAGTTGTAACCTGTTATTGGCAATGAGGGAAAATCTGCATGGTTATATTTTTCCAAATTATTCAAAACCACTGGTTTGTTGACTTGGTGTGTGATTGCTCACCTAAAGATATGGTTGTGTGGAGTTAATTTTGGTATACGTGTATTTGCGGCTAATTTTGATTTTGAGTTGTGTGTTAGGGGCGTTACAACTGGTGAAATCACATTCGTCATCTCCTTCAGTTTTTGCGTTTTTTTAAAAAATGATGGACCTCTTTGTCATTTTTATGCCGATTATTATAAGAGATTTTTAAATTTAATAAATAAAAACAAAGAAAGAAAGAAAGACAAGAATTGATTTGGGGTTAATAGTGAAGGAAAATCTAAACTCAGGTAAATTGCGATGTGCGTGTAGGGAGGGGATTGCTCGAAGCTAATTTTGCAGCCCATGGCGCGGCAATGCATCATCATCGACGCAAATACTAGTAGTTGATTTGTCAGTTTTCATTACCTTCATCATATACCTATTTTAATTTCAAATTTGCTTTTTTTTTTTTAGTAACTCGCTCCTGTAGACAACTATGGCATTTGTGATTTTGATTTTCTAAAGAGAAAACAAACAATTACAAAAGAAATGACGAGTCCACGGTGTGATGAGTATATGATATATGTGAATATGTGAATTCATTATCAATGATTGAATTCAAAATAGTTTTTCTTTTTTCCATCTATCTAAACAATCTGCAACTTAATGTCATTTATATCTTAACTAGTGACCCAATCTAACCCATTTTCTAAATAAGATATTAATTTCTTTCTTTTTCAATATAACTAATTTTATAATAAGATTTGATGTGGTAACTTGAATTAAGAAAATAACATTGATAAACATAACTATTGTTGGGCGGGCTCATGAGGCCATAGTCCAAAGTCCAATCAACAGATCGAAGGCCCAGCCGACCCAAAGTTCGTAGGCCACGGATTTGATTGGAGATGGAGGTACATTAAAGCATATAAGGGGTTGAATCGATACTGACCCTAATTCTTCCTCGAAACCGTCCACGTTGCAAGATCGCTATCGAGGAGGCCAGCCACTGACCCCGATATCCGGCGGTGCAGGACCGTTACAAACCCTAAACAAAGCTTAACCAACCCTGAGAATTTTGGGTAGTTCCGAAATCCTCGGCGACTATGAGCTTGCTGACGGCTAGGATTTAGCCAAGAGTTCTTTTCTTCATTCATCTATAAATAGAGGCTAAGGGCTCAAATTTTGTACGGATTTTCCTTGCTCTCAAATTCCACTTATCGAAATATACACAAAATCGCTAATCTTCTACATTCACTTATCTGTTTTTTTGCTTTAATAATTGAAGTTTACTTGCGTTTTCATTCGCATTACCCTATATTATCGATTTCCGTAATTTGTTATTATCATCTATTGCTTTTCTCGTTATTACTTGTTATCTTATAACGATTTTAAGAGCTCCATTTATTCTAATAAATTGAACCTCAACAACTATAATATGAGTTAATATTTATACATATAAGCCATAGATTTTGAGAAGAAATAGTTAAATCCAAAACTTATAAATATGGAATTTTAATTTACAAAATCCAACTAAAATGATAAAATAAAAAATTAGACTTGTTTTTTTAAGAACTAATACATAAAGTAAATTTTATAATAAAAATCAAATTGATGAATGTTTATATGAAAATGATATAAATATAATTTTGTTAATTTTTATAATTATTGATTGTTTTATAATATTTGTAGAACATAAATAAAACAAAAACATTTAATGATGATGGTGATGTTTTTGAAGGAAATGACAATTTATAATTCATTATAGGAGAATTATCAATCCAGGATTTGAAATATGGTTTCATTAATGATTCAGGATCTGAAAGATTAATTGTCGATTTTGGACCTAAAAGATCTCCATATTTTCGATCCAGGACCTCTATACTTAACGAGGCTAAAATCTCATCCAACGTGAAAACTTATGTGACAATTACATATCCACCTTAATTCACAATTAAATTAAAAAAATAACTCAATATGAATTCTCATAAAATTGAAATTCTAATTCCTCTTTCACATCAACATTCAATTCTTCTTAGAAAAACTTTCGCAAAAAAATCTCCCGAAAAAAAAACAACAACATTTGGTTATTCAAGAAAAGATGTTGAATGAAGGAAAATCCCATTTGTAAAACTGCTCAAAGTTTGGGACTTTCTTGCGATAGATGGAACCCAAAGAAGAATTTGAAGGGAAGAAAGTTGAACTTGGATTACACTCCGACATGAATTTATGGTGTTCAAGGAAATGCTTCACAGGATTCGGGCTCGAGAAAGTCCAATAATACCACTAATGCTTGGGGGGAAACGCTAGGCGTCTTTGTCTCCTGAGATGCAATTGAAAATGCTGGTTTTGAAATTGGCTATCACTCTTGTTTGTTATAGTGCAGAATACCTTCTAATGATATATTTTTAATGATGAGAATTTGGCTGATAATTTGCAGGATCGTTTGGTTCCTTTGCCTAGTGAAACATTGACAGGAACAAAGTTAAAAGAGTTCCCATAAGCTCGGAATGAAAAGAGGGAAAGAGAAGGACTGCTCCCATCTTTTTTGATGTTATTGCTATATAAATTGAATTCTAGATTATTTATACATAAAAATTAAAGTCATTTTAATTTATGTTTCGTCATAAACTGCGAGTTTCTCTATATTTACTCTGCTTCGCGAACACATACAAGTAAAAGAAGATTGAATGATCTTTTGGCCCAACATGGCAATCATGTATTATACTTATGGATCTTATTGAGCCTCCCCTAATTCTATATTTTCTCTTCTGTGTGTTGAACTATTTTTGCAGCTTGTTTTGGCCTTGTGTATTTGTGATGAAGGCTCATGATGGGTGTGGTCCAACAACTATGCTTACAAACTATATTATGCATTCGCTTGGTCTTTTCTTTCCCAAATGAAATCATAAGGCATCTATGATGTTCCTTATATCATGCATGCATATCTTGATCAGATACACACCAGCTTGCAAGTTGGTTCTATTGGTTAACTATATATTTTGATATATTGAGTGATTGTATCTTCAGTATCTCACATCTCTTTCAATTACACATTAGAGAACCTAACAATGTCCCAGATGTGAATATCATGGAGAGACGAATTAGAGAGTAGAATTGATGAAGATTATGAACTTGACTTTTGCTCGTGTTAGTCAGACGAAGAGATTGATGTTATCGAGAGTATTGATTAGCAGCTCTAGTCATACAAACTATCTCGATCACAGGAGGTAAGGATAATGAACCTTGCATTTCCAAGATAGTAGAACTACATTGTTTAACTTGCCTTTTGTTTTGTTGAAATGAGAGTTCAACATTTATTAAATATTTGGAATGAACTTTATTGGATTAATTGACGTAATTTCTTTTGTGAGATACAAATAATTCTTCAAATATAGCTCTTTATTATTTCTTCATGTTCTTGTATTGTACCACAAATCTACTTTTTATATGAAACATGAGAGAAATTGAATCTTTGATGTGGTTAAGACATGATGGTTTCAATAATAAAATATCTCTTAATGCTACTTATAAATGAATGATGGTTAAGGGTGTCCAGAAAAAGAAAATGAAGAAGTTCATGAATTGTTTTAGCTGTAGATAATGTCAAGCTAACAACTCAAACACATCCATCAAACTAATTCATGTTTATCTATTTCCATCTTAGGTAGTCTTTCTCTTCATTACAGTATTTAAGATTGAATAAACAGTCAGATAAAATTATTCTTCCAACTTGTTTAAGCATAAACAAGATAACCTCAATTAAAAACACCAACAAAAAAGAAATTGAGCCTTCATCAACTCAAAAACAACAACAAATATGCATTACTTGCTTCTTTTAATTGAGCCATATAATCACTTTTCTCCATCACTGTAAGCACAATATTTTTTTACTCAGATTCTAAAGACGAGAGAGCTCCATGGCCAAATTCTTTTAAAATTTAAAAGGTGACACCAATTCGACATAGATGACCAACTATAATATAATGAAAAAAATCTTATAAAAAAGTTATCATATAATTAACAAAATCCTATATAAAATCCCGTAGAAAATTATAACCACATATGATGGAATAATCATTTTACTAGCTGCAAGAGAAATGCAAGATTCACAAGCACATGCATAACAATTCTTTGAAAAAACCAGTATTCAAAACAACTGTATCAACATTCTCTTGCATCAATCCACTTCTCTACAATAAAATGTAATTTGATAATACTCAGTTTTTCTTAAAATGGATATCCAGTTCATCTCAATAAAAAAAAATATTTGTTCTTGGAAAGGATTAAAAAAACAAGCTAAAAATAAAAATATTTAGTCTCATTTTCTTTCAAATGCTTTCATATCCTCATATTGTCAAGACAATGATATCGTAGATAGATCAAATGATGCCTCGTTTGGTTGCCTCAGCTAGCCACACTTTTCACCTACAAAAAGTCATAAACTTATGATTTTAATTTAGAATTGTTGTAGTATATGCGCCAAAAATAAAGAAAGAAGAGAAGATTATGTTTGAAGAAATATAAAGAAAGAAACTACCTACTCAGCTTCTTTAAATGATCTTTTATTATGGCCAAGTTGGTACATTCACTACACTTAATCATCTCATACTTTCTTTTAGCTTTGTGAGAATCTTTTCGTTCTAAGGAGGATTTGTTTCTATGTTTCTTTGGTAGCCCTGGTGGCCTTTTTAACAACGGAGGTTGTATAGATTCATGATCAAGTTTTGGCCAAAACTCTGGATTGGACATTAGAGTTATTTAATTTTCATAGGCCTTGAGAAAATACTTCCGTGTAAAGTATTGGACATAATCAACTCCGATCTACTCTTAATAGCTTTTATGGTGGCACGTGCATGCACACAAGACACTCTAGTCAAATCTCATAACCTACAAGTGCATTTGTGATTTTGTAGGAGGACGACGAATCTTTGAGGCTTAAGTGTAACCTCAAACGAAAACTCCCCAAATGGAGCTACTTGCCAACTTGTGCTTTCGACAATCAAAACATTCGATCTTTGCAGTATCCTCGGATATATAACACCACTTTGATGCCTCATTTTTTCTTTTTTCTTTCTCATCAGTGATATTGTCTTAATCCTAATATTATCAACTAACATATCAATATGATTATTTCTAAATAGTTTAATAACACCATTGAAGCATTCAATTATGCTGCCAGAGAACATGCAACACTTATCATGGTCTTGAAAATGTGCTCTGCTCCATCTCTCCACGCCTGTACTCGTGCTCTCTCATGCACTATAACTCGTAGCCTTCATCCTATTCAGGAGCTTGTCGCATTTGTTCTTAGTAGTAGACAGTGCAGCCGGCCATAATAGAGATCTTACTCATTCGTCCTTCCATTTTTTTAATATTGTTGTACATGTGTCGTACGCAAAATTGATTATATGAAGAACTATACAACTCATCCAATGCATGAATAAGGCCCTACAACCAAAATAAGCTATACTTAATTTTCTTTAAATTCAACATAAAATTATAAACTAATAGAAAATAGAATAAAAATATTCAAAGTAGAAAACTTACTTTCCCTTGATCTAAAATAAATGTCCATTTATCTCCATGAATAGATTGTTCTCCAATACCATGCAACAACTTTTGTATAAACCTATGCCATGTATCTTTTGTTTTAGATGCAACTACAACATATACAATAATAAAAAGACCAATATTATTCCCATCAAGACCTACTGGTGCGAGGAGCTGACTACGATAGTTTTCGGTTAAATGACACCCATCTAATGCAATTAATGGTCGACATCCAGTTAAAAACCTTTTCTGCAAGCATCAACACATATATATACTCCATCAAACCTAGAATGACCATTATTACCATGTTTGGGAGCCAACAATTCTACACTAGATCCAAGATTAGTTCTAAGTCTCTACAATATCATGCCAACCTAGTAAACTGTTGAATAACATCGCCATTAAGCAATTGGAGAACATATTCTTTTATACTATAAACCTTTGATGTACTTATGGTGACTTTGTATTTCAGTTATAAGAACTTTTAGTTCTTCAACCGTCACTTTGGGATGCGTTTAAAATCTTCAATCACCATATTTCCTAACCACTTGGTATTTGCGAGTTTTTCTCGAACTTCTTCCTTCTGACTGTTAATGAAAGTTTTCACCTAATATGTATCCATATTTTCAACTTTTGAACAATATTTGTTCCATGAACACTCATCAACACACTTCACTCTGCATCTTCTTTTATCTTTTTTGACAATCTTCAAATCATACATATTACAGATTCCATAAATTTTATTTGCATCATAAACATCATCAATTGATGCAAATACTTGTCCTAATCTAAAATTCATCTCTCCACCGGTATCTTCAGTAAAAGTAGAAATAACTTCGTCGCCACTCGATGAAGAACTTGATCTATTGATATTCCTCAACTCCATTAAAAATTCCACAACATCAGATGATTCTTTCATTCCAATTAACTCAAGTAAATTTCACATTAAATGAATAATATATAATTTTACATATAACTGTTTGGATAAACTTAATTAAAAAAATAACATAGATTATATAACAAGGTTATGTGATGCTACAATGCAAACACCCTTCAATGGAAGAACATTAGTAGTTAATTAAATGCATTGGAAACAATAGAAAGTGCAAGATTCAAATATGAAATAATACTCTGAACTGCACAAGTACTTGTTTTCCAAGAAAAAACTTATGTAGTACTTCATCACTTTAGCATGGAATGTAGTCGGTAATGACACTGCCCGTAATTATTATTATTGTTATTATTATTATTATAATTATTATAATTATAATTATAGTTATTATTATTATTATTATTATTATTATTATTATTATTATTATTATCTACAATATCACCTACCTTACAATTGAGGGTATCATCAGTACACACAAATTGTATGCATTTCATCGAACATTATACATCGAAAAAAAAAATCAAACTCACAAATAATAATCAAATAATCCAGAGAAATTATGAAGAAGATATAATGAAATGTACAACTAAGCATAATTAAAATTATAATTTCCACAGAGTTACGAGTAATTCTTGGTACTCTCTTATTCAATGATGAATCAAAATTTACAGAAAAGATGATTTAATTGATAAAAACTGAGAACAAAAACAATTGAAAAGTGAATAATTGGTTGACTAAATATGTTTTCTTATTGATTTAAATACTTATATGTGAAGGAAGGAAATGGCTGCGAGCGGCGACAACTTGAAGAAGAAGGAGAATTGAAGGAAACTTGCGAGTGAAGACGTGGAGGAGGAATTAGAATTCTAATTTTGTGGGAATTCATATTTATTTTTTTTAATTTAATTGTGAATTAAATAATGTGGAGATGAGGTGGATATGTAATTGCCACATAAGTTTTTAAGTTTGATGAAATTTTAGTCCCGTTAAGTATGAAAGTCGTGTATCGAGAATATGAGGATTTTTTAGGTCCTAAATCGACAATTAAATTATCTTCCGGATCTTGAATTGATAATTCTCCATCAATATAACATCTTGCTCTTTATAATATATAAAGATTTAAAAATATTAAAAAGTGCATTTCAAGTTTGTAATTATAATAAATACATTATTATGCACTGTAATTTTATTTTTAATTTGATTAGTTTAATAGGTTGAAATTCTTTTTTTTTTTGAGGGAAAATAGGTTGAAATTCTTGAGAATGAGAAAACATAATATTTTTTTATAGTGTATGACAATTTATAACTTTTGATAAAATTTTTAATAATTATTTAAAATAATATAAAGTGAAATTAGTTACATATATTCCAATAGAAAGATGTCTGTCACGTGTGTATCTTGGAGGAGAGCAAGCCATTGTGTTGTCTATTTTTGAATTATTATAATTTAGAAACTTCTTAAAATTTGATAAGAAAAAAAGGGACAAATAGGAAATACAAACAAATATGCATTTAAACTGGGAAGATAATAAAAACAAGTTCGGAATGTCATCATTTTGATGAACAAAAGTTACAAAACTTCACAGCGAAATATATCTGAACGAATCACCATTCCGCACCCCAAAACCCTCATCTCTCTCTCTCTCTCTCTCGTCGAGAACTCCAACGCTCAATTGCTGAAAACTGCGGCCAAATCATGGGTTTGGAGAGCGTGGGCGGCCTCGCGATGAACGTTATCCTGACCAAGTTGGGCCCCACGGATGCCGCCTCGGTCGCCTGCCTCGGCAGACGCTTTCGCGCCTGGGCCTCCGACGACTTGCTCTGGGCTCAATTCTGCTCCCGTGAGCTGAATCTCACTTCCCCTCTCGATCCCGACGGCAATCTCGCCCCTTCCTTCAAGGTTCTTTTTGTGTGTGTATCAAATTTCGTGTGGAGCCGTGGGGGTTTTCGTCTCGGCTAGTTTTGGAATTGGTTTGTATGTTCGAACTGCTGCTGCTTGCCAGATATTGTTTCGATGACTTTTAGGTTTTTCTTTATTTAATTGTAATGATGGTTTTTTTTTTCCTGCTTTTGTGAATTGGAGTTGCTATGTTCATAATATGATATGCTTTCTTGCGACGGATTTGGAGTCTGTGTCGGAGATGCGCGATATGTATGTTTGGCGGAGAGGGGAGATGTACCTGTATTGTAACTTTGGTCTAGAAATATGTTATCTTTTATTTTTCGATACATATTTTACCGGGTTTGTGCTGAAAATGTTTACTCTTTAGCTTCGTGCTTTTTTTTAATAATTATTTTCCCCTTGTTCAGTAGAAGCCACGCCACGAGATAGGGGTGTCTCTTTTAATATTTAACTGGAGCTCATTGTAGTTTTTGTGTGTAGGCAGCTTATCAAGCTTGGCGAGATAGGTTTTCCATGTATCCATGGGCACTTGTTCTACGGGTTAAAAGTTGTTGGAGCAAAATTAAGGAATGGTTGGCAATAAACTTTCCAGATGCTCTGGCAACTCTCCGCAAAGGTGCATCAGAAGCTGAGATTGAGGATCTTGAGAAAGCTTTGAAAGTAAAGTTGCCTCTTCCAACCAGGGTACTCTATAGATTTTGTGATGGTCAAGAACCACCGAATGAGGAGTTTAATGGAAGCTTACCATCAAGTTTATTGGGTATTATAGGCGGCTATTCTTTTTATGATCACTTGGTGAATGTGTACTTGTTACCCTTGAGCCAAGTGAAATTTGACACAAGGAGTGTTATAAATACTCTTGGATTCAGTAATAGATCCAAGTATATTGTAGTAGCATCTTCTGCCACTTATAGTGAAAAGATTTTCTTTCTGAACTGTAGCAACGGCCAACTTTCTGTTGGCACAAGAAATCTTGTTACAGATGGAGAAATGCTACCTTGTGTACCAAGTAAATTGATAAGGTCAGTGTTTGATCCAATGGGTAGTCAACAGCAGGATGGCATGCTGTTGTGGCTTGAAGAACATGGTCGTCGTTTACAACAAGGCATTATTAAAGTACACCAACAAGGAAAAATCAGAAGCATTAATTTATTTCCAGAAGAACCTCCCTTCTGCTCATCTGCCATAACCAATGGTGTTAAGGTAGGTGATCGAATATGTTTGTAGTTATTAAAAACCTCATTGTACTCACTATACTCCGTATGAACTGAGCACATCGGTGTCCAAAATTTTTTAGTGGTTTTATTATAAGTTAATTAGTATACCGTGTACCCATCTCACTAAGTCAAGTCTTAAAATTCATACAGTGATTATTAGGTGAAAAATAACACTTTTATGGAGCTTATGAGGAATGCTATTATTTTGGAAGGTCCAGAGAAGCTTCTCTTGCAAACCCTTTTGATTTTTTTTTTTGTCTACTTGGAAATTTTAGTTGAAATGTTGAGTAGGTTGTTTTGTCTAGAATCATAAGTTAGTTAGGATCATATGTTCAATCCTTTGTTATTTTGGATCTGCATAACTTCCGTTTTGAAAAGTACCATATATTTTTCTCCGCATGGTTACTATAAACTTTTGTGGTTTTAATTTTTTTTAGCCATATCATGCTCCGGTTAATGATGTGAACACTTCCTTAGAGATGGAATCCTTGCAATGTTTTTTTATGCTGTCATTTTTGTTCCCTGTATTTCTTCCAACTAATAGTGCTCAGTATGGGTGATTCTTGTCTAGCTTCTCTGAATGTCATTTTACTGAGTTAAGCAGAATATGCTTTATGATAATGATTACGAGAATGTGCTATTACTGCCATAGCCCCAATCATTGAGTATCTAGTTCACAAATAATATTCCATTGCTGTTCAAGGTCCGTGCTTCTGCTGTATTTGTGCCTGAGTTCAGCAACCTTCAAGATGAATCAGAGAAGTTTTTGTTTGCTTATTCGATACGCATGTCTCTTTCACCTGATGGTTGTGTCATCAATGGGATGACTTTCGGCTCGTGCCAATTGTATTGGAGACACTGGATTATACGTGCTAACGATGCTATTGTTACTGACACGGATGGGGAAGCTGTGATTGGAAAGGTTGGTTTCTCATTTATCATTTTGATACTTCCAATGCCAAATAAAAATTGGTTTCTACTATGTATGCCCACTCCAGAGTGACCGTAGAGTTCATGCCACTATGTATCTTGAATAATTGACTTCTTGGATTCAAAAGGAAATATAGTTCTTATATGCACATGAGCTCCATTCGAGTCATTCAGTTTTGTTGGTGCTGTCACCTGGTGCTCATATTTGTTCAATTTACGCCTGGTTTATCCTCATATGACATCTACTTATTGGATTACTGCAGTTTCCACTGTTGCGTCCTGGTGAGGACGAGTTTGTTTATGAGAGCTGTACATCTCTACTGGCTCCCAAAGGATCTATTGAAGGCGCTTTTACTTTTGTTCCTGGAAGGTACACAAAATACCTATCAAGTATACATTAAGATGTTTCTAGATTCTACGCAATATTTTTGCATCTATCTCCAAATGAAGAGGTTTGATGGTCCTAGTCTTAAATGCATCAATATCTGTATCTCATTTCTGGTTTTGATTGCATACATTAGTAGAAAGGAAAAAAAAAAAAAGAAGGAAAAAATGAAAAATTATCCCTATGAATTTTAGTAGCTACAAGCATGCTGATCCTCTACACACAAGAAACATTGCTTGGTTTCTCATTTTTCCTATTGAAGAAAATATGGATAGAACTGAACATAAGAATCATTGATAGATAGTATCATAAAATTTTAGACCCGGATGACATGTTTGGTTCGCTGGAATCTCCGAAACAATGCAAAAGCATTTGCCTGAAGTTATTTATTTGACTTTCTGTTTCTTCAGATTAGTGGATGCGAAAGGCAGCCCATTCGCTGTGGAAGTAGCTCGATTTCCCCTTGAGCTGCCAGACTACATATTCTGATGAACCTGGCCCTCCCAAGTGAATGGCAACTTACAAGGGTCTAAAGCTGAGGCAATGTTGAACTTTATTATGTTAATATGATATGCTCAACATGGTTTCATCTTTGGAGTATGATGACCCTGACCGCTGGAATAATGATGTAATGGCTTTGTTTTATACAAGAACCTGAACTTGCTTATTACTGTTTGTTTATTTATTGTTTTAATTCAGATATGTTTATAGTGTGAACCTGAGTTGTTACTCCATCCGCCTATTTTTCTTGTGCTTTACCAATTTAACTGCGTTTCATTCATATGGGGCCTGACTGCCAACTCTGCTATGTCTAAGTTTGTTGTCATTTAGCTTAGTATAGAACTTGATGGTATTCTTTGAAAAGTGTGGTTTATATATTCGAAGGTTATTATAGGATGGGAAAAAAAAGAAGCTCAATTCATCCATGCAGAAAAGGAAGGAGTTACTGTAAGAACCGTATGTGTTCTTTATATTTTATAAATGGGTGGCAATCGGGTTGGCGGGTCGGGTTGTGACCTGATATTAACCCGCCAAACACCAACCCGAACTTGATCCAAAAATTTATACAGGTTAGAGAACCCTACCCGAACCTGACCTCTTTAATTTCGGGTCGACCCGAAAATGACCCGAATGCAGAGATAGCACGACAAGGGCAAGGCGACGGCGGGGCAAGCTCGTGAGAGGAGAGACGGCACGACAGTAGAAGTATCGAGGAGGGGTGAGATGACGACAGTAGTGAAAAGGTAAAAGTATAGACGGCGGGGACCGGGAGAAGGTGACGGTGGGTCGAGGGCAATGGCAGTCGCGCGGGGCAATGATGATTGGGCGACGCCGCAGCGAGAGACAAGATGAGAGGAGAGGCGAGACGGGAGTGAAATTGTGAATGAATTAGGAAAGATTAGGTTTAGTTTTTTTTTTTAATGTTTTTGAATTATTAATATTATTATATTATTTTTAAAAATAAATAAATAAATATTATTGGGTTATATGGGTTTCGCGGGTTGACTTGAACCCGACCTGATTTTTAAACGGGTTTCGCGGGTTCTACCTGAAATTGACCTGAATGTTAAATGGGTCGACCCAACCCACGAATTTTGGATTGGGTTTGTGTCGGAGATTGCCGCTCCTAATATGATTAGGCGGAAGATAGACTAGTGAGCGAGTCTTGACTATGAATCAAACTTCCAATTGAATTGACCAATTTTTAAAAATGATAATTTTTATACATTTTGCAATAAAATGTTGATTCCACTTAAACTCACGGTCCTTAATTCTCGTGTCGAAAAAAATGAGAGACATTTTGAATGCAATGCATTTTTCATTATGCACATTTCGATTGGAATACTTATTTATGCAACAAGTATTTAGATTAGAATGTAAATAATTTATTTTAGTATATTGAATGATGTATTTATAAAATGCATCATTTACTTTGCTAAAATATATCATTATATGTATGAAATATAGGAGTATTATTTAGGGGATGTTTGATTTAAATGTTGGAATCACTAAAATATAGGAATGAGTATGAGTTTAACCATTTAAATGAAAATGTTTATTTATAAGGTGGGTTAGGGAGTCATTTTAAATCATTATATTTGGTAACTTAATATTTATAGTTTTAGAAAAAACTAAATATTACATAAATAATAATTATTAATTTGTTAATTAAAAACCAATAAATAATAATAAGGTAAAATTAAGTAATAATAATATAACAATGAAATATTTATCTTTTTATTTATTTTATATAATATAAAATTAAGATAAAATAAAATAAAATAAAATAAAAGAATATTATAAAAAATTATCACAACATTTAATTATAGAAATATAAAACCAATAAAAAACATAACATTAAAATAAAATTAAGTAATAATAATATTACTATAAAATATTTATCTTTTTATTTATTTTATATAATATAATATTAAGTTAAAATAAAAGAATACTATAAAATATCATAACATTTAATTATAGAAAATATAATATAATATAATAATAATAATAATAAAAATAATAAAATATATAATGATATTAAATTAATAAAATATAATTTTAGATTAATATTTTAAAGTAATTAATACTTTTACTAATATTATTATGTTAATAATATATATAT
>JAPKLW010001657.1:23458-63376 GCA_026898455.1 Plectranthus barbatus | reverse complement strand
ATATATATATATATATATATATATATATATATATATATATATATATTCCAAAAACCCTTCCAAATATTGTTAGTAAATCAATATTTTCTTCCATAAACCATGCAAAATACTCCATCCATCCCGCCGAATTAATTTCTTTTATTTTTAGCTCAATATATAACCAAAAACCTAGAGATGAAAGGAAAATTATTATTTTATTGATGAGTGGAAACTACTTTCAATTTTGGGAATGATACTAATCCAACGAGACAAATGAAAATAAAAAATTATAACGGAACGGAGGGAGTAACTATTTTGCGGCCATTATTCGAGCCTATTTGAATCTCCTGCGTTGCAAACATGACATTTATAAGAAACTCGATTTCTTTTTCTATAAAAACGTCATATTATATAACTTGAGAGAGTGTGTGTATGTTACCATGTGTTTTAGGGCTATGTCTAAAGAGTTTTTCTTCCAAAGCAAGAGCCCTCATTTAAGGATTCATTAAGCTTACTCTAAGGTTGTCTCTCTTCACCATTACAACTCCTCGACTTGATCTCATTCATTCACCGATCCATTCAGTTTGATTCTCGCATGTCTATCATATTTATGGAACGAGGCATTATATTTTATTTCGAATAAGTGCATCAAACTCTTGTTACATGGTTACCTTCCAATCTGGATGCTGAAGTGCTTGATCATCACTATGAGGCTCAATTGTAGCAGCATGGGTAGTGATTAGGTTTCGTGGTTCATTCTTTGACCTTATAACCATAGGATGGTACGGGGGAGCAGGTTGATGAAGGGGAGATATATGAGCATAGGTGAATGAAGGAGATGGCAGACTGAGCTGTACGTTAAAGGAGATATAATTGTGTTGGACGAAGAAGAGATAGTTCCATATATATAGCAGTCTAACAATATGTGCGTTCAGCAATACCATTATTAAAGGATGTGTGTGCGGGGATGATTGGCGAACAACATCAACATTGGAGTGTAAAAATGTAGTGATAGGTTTGTACTTAGAGCCACAATCCTATTGTACAACTTTTATAGTAGTCTTAAATTGAGTTTTAACATATGCAAAAAATCTAAGAAAGATAAATACTAGTTCGGATTTAAGATGTAAAGGAAAGAACAAAGTATAACGTGTAAAATCATCAATAAAGTGAACATGATAGTGAAAACCAGCAACGAAGGGGGATGCTGCAAGACCCCATACATCAATGCGAACTAATTGAAAGGTGCATTTGCTCCACCAGAACAAGAAATAAAAGATATATGATGAAGTTTTCCCAAACAACAAGAATTATAAAAGAGTATATCCTCAAATTTAAAAGATACATTCTCTAGTTGTAACACAAATCAAAGTGTTTGTGGATAAGATTGTGTAGGGATTTTCAGTGAACCGAATCACAAAAACCCAAGTGAACTGGATCGATTTATGGATATTTCATATAATCAAAATTCACAAAAACCTAACAAGCTCCTATGAATTTAATTCGATTCGTGGATTGAGAGATTACCGTAATTCCGTAGAGTCTGATCCGATCTTTTGCGTTTGAATATCCAACTTTAATTCAACCACGCGATTCGATTAAATATGCGGAAACAGAAATTAGAAACCTAATTTCTTGATAAAATCGAAAACAAAGAATAAAGAAGAAGAAGAGAAATCTCTGTTCTCCAGATCAGATCTTCAGGGTTGTATCCCAATGCTGTTCAGATCTGCTACTGGTGAGGACTCTACAGATCTGTAGTTGTACAAGGCCAGAATCAAAATTCTCCTCCCTCTGCACAGAGCCATCGCCCACCTCTCTCTCTCAACCTAGGGTTTCAATTGATTTGAATGTTATGAAGTGGCTAGGGTTTTGAGAGAGAGTGTTGTCTATTTATAGACCTATGGTTTTAACCCTAATGGGCTATTGGGCTCAATTCAGCATATTTAATTGGGTCAGTCCTGGGACCTAATGCAAATAATAAAATGGGCCTATAAATTAATTAATTCTCATGTCCATAACCCATGACACAATTAATTTATTAATATTAATTCTTTTTCACCACAGAATTAATACTGACCTACCCCTTTATTACCACGTTATGAGAACGGGTTGCATTAATTGAGAATCCCCATATTTAAGGTTACCGGACATTCAATAATTAATCGGAGCTTCTGACAAGCTCTATCTACAATTAATTAATATCTTATTATTACCGGTAGGGATGGTCCGCCACAGGAGGGTTGGCATGATTATATTTCTCATCATTTGGGTGTGGTCCCAAAACTAGATAATAATCGATTATATTTAAGCTCAATAGAGGATCGCATCCGAACACAACCAACGCCTGATGCTGATGAGTCTTGGTACTGGAAGAGAGCTCGTTGCCTTGTGGTCTATCTTTTGGGTGGATTCTTGTTCCTTGAGAGGGCACAGAACAACATTTATTGTCATGTTGTTCGTGCTCTCATTGAAGACGGCGACAGTCGTACATATAGTTGGGGCAACGTTGTTTTGGCGGTTTTGTACCGAAACTTTTGCAAATCCTCTCTCATTGAATCAAATAAGAGTGTTGCTGGATGTTTGGTTCTTTTACGGGTTTAATTGTTATACATTTCAATTAGCTTCATTTTGCAATAATTTATTTTAACTCACATTAATTATTGGTGTTTTCATTTTCAGATTTGGGCATGGTGGAGGATTACTTGTGTTCGGTCATTTATTCGGCCTTCTGTAAATGCTCTACATCCGGATTCTCCATTAGGAGCTAGGTATTTTTTTTTAATTTTTCAATCATATATTCAACCATTTTATTTAATAAATTTATATTTATATATGATTATGAAATACTGCAGGTGGTCATCTCCTAAGAATATAACACAAGTCACAACCTCCAAGCTTATCGTGCCCAGTTGGCATTGCTACAAGAAGACGAGGTAATAAATTTTAATTGCATCAATTTAATAAACTTTTTAATTTTATTTATTAATTGTATATTTATAAATGCAGTTCATTTTCACGCCTTATGAAGAAACTTTTGTCGAGGCTATCAATACTCCTTGGACTTCGACTACCTTCCTTATTTTTTTTGAAGTTTGTGAAGGGCACTATCCAGAGCGAGTCATGCACCAATTTGGTTGCATACGGAAAATTCCTTTATCGAGGTCGCTCTTGAGTGAATAGCTTTTGTGCAAGCTGCATAAAGAAAGCAGGGCTGGGGGATCCACTGATTGGAGCGTGGAACACTGACGATTTATCAGACGTTGGGAAGATAGGCACGACCGTGTAAATCTTGAAGATAACATGATAGAGGATGGAAGACCCACAGTAGAAGATGGCTACTTTCATTGGTTCTTGCAGAGGACCGTAAAGTTTGTAGTCAATCCGAGTCACAGTCGTAATCAGATTGCTCCAGAGGGGTATATAGAAAATACTCCATCCATCCCGCCAAATTAGTTTCGTTTATTTTTAGTTCAATAACCAAAAACATAAAGATAAAAGAAAATTAATATTTTATTGATGAGTAGAAACTAATTTCAATTTTGGGAAATGATACTAGTCCAACGGGACAAATGAAAATAAAAAATTATACTAATCTAACGGAACAAAAGGAGTAACTATTTTGCGGTCATTATCCGAGCCTATTTGAATCTCCTGCGTTGCAAACATGACATTTATAAGAAACTCAGATTTCTTTTTCTATAAAAACGTCCTATTATATAACTTGAGAGAGAGAGAGAGCGCGTGTATGTTACCATGTGTTTTAGGGCTATGTCTAAAGAGTTTTTCTTCCAAAGCCAGAGCCCTCATTTAAGGATTCATTAAGCTTAATCTAAGGTTGTCTTTCTTCACCATTACAACTCCTCGACTTGATCTCATTCATCGATCCATTCAATTTGATTCTCGCATGTCTATCATATATATGGAACGAGGCATTATATTTTATTTAGAATAAGTGCATCAAACTCTTGTTGCATGGTTACCTTCCAATCTGGATGCTGAAGTGCTTGATCATCACTATGAGGCTCAATTGTAGCAGCATGGGTAGTGATTAGGTTTCGTGGTTCATTCTTTGACCTTGTAACCATAGGATGGTACGGGGGAGCAGGTTGATGAAGGGGAGATATATGAGCATAGGTGAATGAAGGAGATGGCAGACTGAGCTGCACGTTAAAGGAGATATAATTGAGTTGGACGAAGAAGAGATAGTTCCATATATATAGCAATCTAACAATGTTTGCGTTCAGCAATACCATTAAAGGATGTGTGTGCGGGGATAGGGTTTAGGGTTTAGGATTGACGAACAACATCAACATTGGAGTGTAAAAATGTAGTGATAGGTTTGTACTTAGAGCCACAATCCTATTGTACAACTTTTAGAGTAGTCTTAAATTGAGTTTTAACATATGCAAAAAATCTAAGAAAGATAGATACTAATTCAGATTTAAGATGTAAAGGAAATAACAAAGTATAACGTGAAAAATCATCAATAATAAAGTGAACATGATAGTGAAAACCAGCAGCGAAGGGGGATGCTGCAAGACCCCATACATCAATGCGAACTTATTGAAAAGTGCATTTGCTAACAAGAAATAAAAGATATATGATGAAGTTTTCCTAAATAACAAGAATTATAAAAGAGTATATCCTCAAATTTAAAAGATACATTCTCTAGCTGTAACACAAATCAAAGTGTTTGTGGATAAGAGTGCCAAGAGGTTCCTTAAAAAAAAAAGAGTGCCAAGAGATGATGCCATAGCATGAGATTTGAGGCAGATGGTGGGTAGTGAGAAAACACAAGGAAGAAGCTGAGTTGGAGAGGTGGCCCAGATCCATAACGATACTATCCTGTTTGTTTGCGCTTGAGTTAAGCACTGTTTTATTAGTGCTATGTGACACTTAACAACTGAGTCATTGATGGAGCTACAATAAATTTTTCTAACAAAACTAAATTTCAAACATTAGTATATATTTTTCTAGTTTATGAAAGATAAAGGATATATTTCCTCTGTTTGGTACATCAAATATATATATAATAGCAATATACAGATTTAAATACGAGTGGATTAAAAAGATAAAACAAATAGAAAAAAATAAATCTAGATAGTCTTTTCCTTTTTTATTTCTGGCATGCAATCTAAGGATCCCTCCAAATATTGCTAGTGGCTCAATATTTTCTTGCAGGAACGATGCCCATTTTGCGGCCCTTACTCGAGTCCCGTTGAATCTCCTGCGTTGCAAACATGACATTAATTTAGAAGAAACTTAGATTTTTTCTCTATAAAAATCTAATTATATAAGTTGAGAGAGAGAGAGAGTGCATGTATACTACCATGTGTTTGAGGGCCATGTCTAAAGAGTTCTTAGACATCAACCTTCCAAAACCGGAGCCCTCATTCAAGGAACCATTCAACTTAATCTTAGGTTGTCTCTCTTCACCATTACAACTCCTCGAGCTCTCATTCATTGACCCACTCAGTTTGATTCTCGCCTGTCTATCATCTGCATTCGACATTCTCGCATTCATGAACTTGTCCACCATCCGGCTACCTACAACTTGCACTCGGTTTCCACCTGCTTGAGCTCTAGAGCCTTCATCCATCTCCAATTTCCTTCCCCTCGTCACACTAGGAGAGCACGACTGCCTCTTGATTTTCGCATTCGTCTCCTGTTTCTCCATGGCCGGCATAGTTTGATAACTCGGCCTCCCTCGAGTAGCTGATGCAGGCCTGTTGGTATTCGTGTTTGTGAGCATCTCCTGCTTTTGATACGTCGGCCGGCCTCGAGTAGCTGATGTGGGTCGATTTGTTTTCCTGTTTGAAACATCAGGGATTGTTGGCCTTGCTGGAGGATCCATGGCCCCATTTCTTCTTGGCATGCTTGAAGCTTGGCTTTCTTTCGACTTGACCATGGGAGTGAAGGCTTGTTTCATTTTGTCAGTGCACGTTATGTTAGGTTTCTGATTCACCATCGGTGCCGTTTTCATGTTTCTCTTGTCGGCCGATGGCAAGCTTTGCCTGGCGGTCGGAGTCTTGTGCCGTTGGGGAAGTTTGGGCTTCGAATTTGGAGTGGTGGGTCTATTGTAGGTAGTGATATTGTTGCCTTCTGTGTTTCCTGAAAACTGATCATATAGATTTGCTCATATTTACATTTGGTGAATTTGTTTATATAATTTAGTATTTTGCATGTGACTTTCTAAAGCTTTTAGCCTATAATATTCTTTCACGAATTTTTAAATAGAGATAGGAATAAGTTAGACTATCAAACAAATGTCTTTAGACTATTAAATATATCAAGCTTAAATTGCCTCAAATTTTGTTTAATTAAGCTGATAATAAGCCCCACTAAATCTAACATGACAACTCATTAACATAATAATTTTGTAATTAAAAAATAAAAATAAATTAAAGAAGATATTTGCTATTAAAAATATTATGTAAAGCATTAAACCTATTTATATTAAAATCATACATTATATTTATGATTTAATAAATATATAGTATAAATATTGAATAGACTAAAAAAAAATTCTTAAGAATTGAAAATCCAACCCATTTTACTAAAAATACTAACAAGCAGAAATAATAAACTAAAACTTAAACATGTTTAATTTATAAATTTGTAGAGATTTTACCCTTGAAAGAGGCTGGATGATGGGCAACTCCCTCTGAATCACTAGTTCTTGGCCGATCGTCTCCATCTCTAGTGATGGAAATAGAGGCGTCGCCGGCGGCGTTTTCAACCTTCAAATTATTAAAGAAAAAAATAAATAATAAACTACTGCAATCAATTGCCTCAATGAAATAAATACTTGGATAGCTAGATATATAGAAAATACATTATATGGAGTTTTGAAAGAGAAAATTTACCAGTTGTAATCATTTTTCCCAGTCTCAGCCAGAAACTCATGCCCAGCTCCCTTTTTCCCTCCTGAATTCATTATGCTCAGCCCAAAGCTTCCTGCGCTCATAACCAATCTTCATCATACACATTAATCAAATCACGTTTGAATATCTAGTATACTATACTTTATATATTATGCTCATTAATTAGTATAAAATATGTAGATCTTGTGCTTATATATGCATGCTTCTATAGTTAGTATAATTCATCGAAATGAATAACCACCCCTATTAATATGTATAATTACCAATTGAAAAAAATCTAGTCATAGTCATCCTTCCATTAAAATCAAAAGTCAAGATTGATTCCTACCTAACTACTATCACTTATTATCCATGCAAGTATATATATCTTGGGAGGTTGTATTCATCCTTACAAAATAAATTTGTTAGTATACTATATATGATTGATCGAAATAAATATATATAAACACACACATATGTAAGCATCTTGCGAGGTTCTATTCATCTTTACAAAACCGACTAAACATGGTTCATGCATGTTCATGCCACTCTAGCCTTGTATGGTATCTAGGATTAATGGGGAACTCACCGTTTGGTTCAAATTCCTCAGAAACAGGCTGAAGAAGGAGGGCGGCGGCTTGATCTTTATCGCGTTTTTTAAGCTCCCGAAAGAAGGAGAGCTCCTCATCTCTGTCCTTGAAGCTATTTGAAACCCTCTGAAACCCTCCATCTGCTTCTCTTCTGTTCATCCTCTCGCTCTATCTCTAGCTATGTCGGATTATGATCTTATAAGATGTCGGAGCTGACGATGTTTCATTTTTAAATCCATGATGATTATGTATGAATATGATTAGACAAAAACCTTTGATGTTGCCGGCTGAATCTGTTTTACCAAAAAGAAAATAATAATAATGGTGGAGGGGATATTATGGAATAGTTTAGAGTGTAGAACAAAGTAGTCAGATTCTACATTTGGCACATTTGTGGGTGTTGCAGGCTGCCCATGTTAACATACTTTTTTTTAAATTTTTAATTGATGGTTTTGGCCCTCTAATTGTGGGTTCTCGAAGAAAATAAAATTTCAACATCAAATTATAATCTCAATTAAGGACTTAAAGAATAGATTTATTGTTAATTTTGGATTTGAGATGTGAGTTTTTTTTTTAGTCTGGTACCTTAAATATATGTGAATTTCCAATCCAGATCTCACATTCTTTGATTAAATATTTTAATTTTTTTTATCCTGTTAATTTAGAATTTTAAAATCTTTCAAATTTTATATTCAATTTAGACTTATATATATTGCAAATACCAAACTCTAAATTATTTTTTAAATCTAAATTAATAATATTTCCTTTTTTTTCAAACTGAACTTGAAGGGTGGTGGTGGGGCCGCCATTATCTCGCTACCAACGCCAAGGTAGTAAATTAGCAACCTTCATATTCTTGTTAGAGATGCTTATATTAATTGGAGATATTGATCCTAGTCACCCTATAATGGTAAACCATTATCTTTCATATAAACCAATTTTGTAAAGATAAGTTGGATGTATGGTATCAAAATCAATAATGAAGCGTCTAATAATATGGTTGTTGACAATTTGAAAAAGATAAATAGTTCTAATTTTATACAACACATATAAGAAGGTGTGTTAAATGTGTCCCACATTGATTGAAAATATTGATTAGAGCTATTCTACAAAAATGAAACATCAATTTCCTCATAAACCGATTTTGTAAGAATAAGTTGCTACTAAAACCAATTTTATATATAGATAAATTGATCCTTAACACTCTACTCTCAAAACTCTAAGGTAGTGGATGTCCTAAATAGGTTTATACCAAACTTAATTTAAAGTTACAAAACAAAGTTAATCAAATACATTTAGTTTTTGATAAAGAAGTGTTAAATTAAATTTTATTTTTTTTATAAATTGAATTCATAATTTATACGAGAATTAGGTATTATTCCCTAAATTCAAATTAATCAGAAATAGAAATTTTAACTATTGCGTTTAGACTATAAGTTAAAAATGGTGGAATCACAAACTATAATTCTAAAATAAAAGTTTAATTTAACAAACTGAAAACAAATTAAAAAAGGAATGCTAATAGTAATAGAAGATTTGACTCCGAATGACTGAACCGAAGCGTTGCATCAACAACATCAGGCTCGCGCTCTCCCGCAGGCTATACAGAAGCTACATAAAATGACGCGACCGAGATTGTTGTGCTTTAATGTAGGTATCGCCTCTGCTTATGGAGCGATTGCGCAGCTTTTTTTGGTCGGATCGCAGTTCCTCGGCTGATCAGGTGAAATCTCATCGCAAATGTAGTATTACATTATTTGTATCGGATTCATCGAACTAGTTTTGATTTATGTATATACATGCATAAATATCTGAATATCTTCATCGTTGATCAACGTGCAGTTGACAGAAAAGTTTAATTCGTTGGGTACGAGAGTGAAAAATCTGGAATCTGTGATTTCCAGAAAATTTACTTCTCCTCAGATTTTTTCTTTTAGTCTTTGTTTTTATTGTTGTTGTTCGGCGGCCTATCGTTTTGCGTGAAACATTTGTTTACTGGTTTCTATTTATATTTAAGAACATGAAACTATATTACAATTTACAAAGTTTAGGAGGAAGTAACTGGAGTTAATATATATGTATGTTTGAAACTCCATTGGTAATATTCTTCTTGAATTGATATATTTCTTCTGGTAATTTTTTTCTCATCAATGTTTTCTGCTGTTCGTAAGAACAGTGCTCTTGTACCTGCATATAGAAATGAAAATCTTGAAAAATGTTTTTTATTTCAAAGTGCGGCTGAATTGCAGCCAAATTTTAAATTCAGTGGAAAACCTTTCTATTGGGTGGAAGGCACTACAATGGGACAGATTTCTCAGCAACTCATGATTTATGAGACTTCAATCCGTGTGAAGTTTGCTGTTCCTTAAGCTCAGCAATACGTTATCCATTATCCTTGTGTTCTAATTCTCATGGTTTCTTTTGGCTAGGGAACTCCAGAGAATGAGGTTGCTTAGTTTTATATGGCCTAGTCCAGCTACTTAACCCAATTTTCCATGCAACTCATTTTGCACCTCTAGTCTGTAGATTTTCTTACTTAAAACATTTAATCATGTGATTCAGTTAAACTGCCTCCTTGATGACGAAATGAACACCATATCTGTAGAAAACTTACTGCATTTCCGCCAAGCAGAATCCCTGGTAATTCCCTTTTCCCGAAAAATCTATGCCCGGGCTGTTACAGAGTTATGAAGCAAGATGGAATTTTAAAAGGATGCTCTTAGTAGTAGTAGTTGTAGTTGTTGGGTTTTTTTTTTTTTTTTTTTTTTTTTGTGAGTGATAAAAGGATGCTCTTATTTGGAGAACTCTTTTGGTACCACAGTGTACAATCTTTTATAACAATCATAACTGTTCAAGCAGGCAAGAGGATCATCAGAAAACAGTAATCCATCACAAATTAAATAATTTTTAAATGGGTAAACCTCAAACCTTCTGTTGGATTTCGTCCCATTCCTCAAAGAAGAAAATATTGATTAATAACTCTGTGCTGGAATACATGCTTTCTTGATGGTGGATTTGAATAGGTTGAGATTTCTTTTACCTGAATCACATGAATTGTAGCTTTCCATTGATAATTTGATTTATCTGCCCAATTTGATGTCTTGCATGAAGACTTTCAGCTATAATATATCTTGCAGGAAGAAAGGAATCTTGGATGAAGGTTCTATGTTGCAGCATATACATATGATCCTACAACCGTTCAATATGCTATTAATATGGGGTTTGCATTGGTTTTAGGACTTTTCTTGATAGTGTATCATAGAAGCAGACCAGCTATCTAAATGTGAAACATGTGTTTCTCATCTTTGTATTAGTTATATTTTTATATGAGGCAACACTTTCTGTTCTTGAGCTACTCTTGTCCACTTCACTTGCCATATACCTGTCAATCTCATTAGTAAGTTGTAAATTTGATATAAAATTCCATGATTTGCCTTTTCATATGATTATGGCATCATTAATTGCTCTCCAGCTTTGCGCATTGACTAAATATTTTACAATGGTGCAGGTGTTTGGAAATTTAAAACACCATCTGAATTATGGTATGTTAGAATGTTTTTGTACATGGAGTGGCCTGTTATGCATGAGTTCACTCAAAAGTACCATGATGCATCCAGAATTTAAGGACCTAAAATGATATAAAATTCCAGCACAATAGAAATTATTTGTTACAGCAAGTTATTTAAACTGTTTGGGTACTAGAACATACCATGGCAGACGGCACAAATGATTAAGTGCTGCCAAACATGGTGATTGTGTCAAGTATTAACACACTGATTGAGGACAACTAAATAACTTGGTTATCATCATTAAAGTTGCTACCTTTTTTAAAAACCCCAAGTATGCTACAGGTTTAAGTGCGCGCGCACACATTCACACACACACACACACACACATATATATATATATGCTGCAAAATTGTCTGTCTCCTAATCATTGTTTTTCACACGATCCAGATAATTCTATTTGTTTGGCAGGAGAATTTTTTATAACTTGCCATTCAAGGGGTTGGCCCCATACAAGTCAATCTTCAGTTCCTTTGGTTGGAAAAGATGAAACTTTTTCTGCTGTATCCCCATGTGTGCGTGCAGCCATTAGTTTGGAATGGTTGATGGATTCTCCTATGGTTTTCCTTTTTTTCTCTATTTACTGGTCTGGACCATCTTCTGAGTGATCAATTGTATGATTTGTTGCTCCGCTTTCTGTAATACCAGCATATTGAGGTTCTATGGACCCTCCTGAAGAGTGATGGGTTTGGTCGTGGTGTGCTCTGACTGTCCAAATGAGAACCAGGGCCACTAGCACCAGCGAGAGGAACAATAATGCTGACCATAGCAATCGTATGTGTCTCTTTAGTGGCTTGCAATGGCCGTGAAGGATTTCGGATAAGGCATTCTTAACTGGCTGACACTCAACCAGGCTCTTTATGCCAGAATATTGATCGAGTAATAATTGTATTGAATTGCAATATGCTCCAACTTTCTTGTAGTAAATAGCAGGAACCAGTATTCCTCCGGTGCAGATAGTCTGGGAATCAGGACAGGCCAGCTGTTTCAGAACCTTCAAAAGAAAAACACATGTTTTTAGTTGCACATCCTCAAGAGAAATTCTTAGTACACCCACACACAGAAAAGTTGTGGAGTTTGGAAATACTTAGTGCAGGCCACACACACTCACACAAACAAGAAGTTGGGCTACAAAATACAGACAATGGTTGATAAATTATATTTTGTTTTCCTAAATTCCTTTTACCTTAGGGATATCTCCTATTTGAACAGCAGTGTCTGGACAGTTCCATGGCTGGTAGTCATATGCAGGTGGTGCAGAGAAAGGGTTGCAAATCTGAACAAGATTTCCATATGATATCGATATATTTTCATTAACCTGCAATCATTTTTGTTAAGGGGGTAAGCCATAGAACCATCTCCATTCTTTTTGCATGGGTATTATAGTGTCAGAAAAACATCTAAATAATGAAAGAGCAATTTATGAAGTTTTCCTTTGAAACATTTTACTCTCATCATGAATTGTGAAGCTCTCTAATGATCCGTTCATCCTCGGAAACTGTGGAATTTGGGAGTAACTATCTTATACTCTCTTCCATTAATTATGAGAAGGGGGGCTGCTGTGATGAAGCCTAGGTGACCAGCCCATCGAAAACATATGTCACCATAGGGAACTCAGGGCACCCCAGAATCCCTTAAACCAGTTAAGTCCCATGAAAAAGATGAAGTCTTGTGCATATACAAGATGCAAAAGATATTGTAGTTGGTTTCCTTTTCAACTTTCTATTCATTTTTGTTGAAAGGGCTGATAATCTTAATACACTTTATGTAGGCTTGAAGCTACCTTTCTAACTGGAAGTGATTTAAAAACCTAGACAAGGGGAAGAACTGATAAACTTGTTTATTCATATATACTTCTTTTAATATGCTGATTTGCTTACCTTCCTCACTAATTTGTGTATCTCTGAACTAGCATTATATAGGGTTGGTTTTGCAGCTAGCAATTCTTCACAGGGTAGAATGCGACTCAAGCTGTTATTGTAGGGATTCTTCTGGAAGTCTTCAAGGGCTCTGCACGTGTCTCCCATCAAGCTGAAAATTCTATCCCCTTAATTATCTGGTCATTTCGGACTCCCATGTATAATTTGTCTGTCTGTTTGTGTTGTATGTACATGCATTTTTGGAACTTACTTTTGTAGGAAGACACAGATCCCAAAGGACAACCAACAGAGGACAAGTAACATCCAGCAAATTGATATAAATCTGCAATAGGGCAACTATGTGAGAGATTCTTTTTCAGTTTAATCTAATGGGTATTCAAATCTCTGTTTTTGTGAACTTACACTTGAAGGGGCCTCTGATACTTTAGAACTCCGAATGCTGTATTAACAAGAGCATTTTCATGCCAGTGAAAAAAAGGGAAAATGTAGGAAAGAAAGATTGGTTGTTATGACCAGTTGACTGTTTTCTTTCAACAGATGACTGGTTGGTTTTCATACAACTTATCTTTGGAATCAAAGTAGCTGGACGATATTCATTTGGACTTACCTAGTAGAGAAATTACAACAAGTAGTGTCAAAACTATCATCAGTGTTGTTACTGCATACCTGTTAATGCCAGAAATAACCGATCATAGATCTGTATTGGCATTGGGTTTAGGCAACACAGGGAGGGCATCGAAGAAACCTACGTTGTTTTCAGGGCCTTTTGGCTTGAGTGCCTGTTCTTGGAAGCATGTGTTTTTAAATCAGAAGCCCGAATCTCTAGGTTTTGGGTTGTTGATATTATTAGTTTAGTTGTGTTTGCATTTCCATCAACTTCTTTCAAGTTACTGCTTATTTCCTTCATAGCTCCAGTTATGTTGTATATAGTTCTGGATGCATCTTCTGCTGTATCAAGAATAATGTTTATCACTTTCTTTGCTCTGGAATGGGACTTTGAAATGCCTCCAAAAGCCAGGCCACAGGCTGCTCTGAAATGTTATGAATAAGTTACGATCATTTAGATTTACTGTTCTGAATTCAGAAAACTTAGTTAAGATGCTATCTATATGTTTCACTTATTACTTCAAATTCTTTGGAAATTTTTATGTGACTTCTTTCTTTTCATTTATATCCTGTTCATGACATCAAGAAAAGGTAAGGATATCTTCTTCTGAAACAGAGAGTTTATACTGCTGCTTTGCTTCAGTTGGTTGTTGGTCTATGACAAAAAAAGAGTAACATGATGCGCCTATTACTTACACTGCAAGGAGTGTAAAGCAAATAGCCAAAAGAAGAGGCTGTAGATGATACTGCTCATGGCATGATATGTTCCTAAGCTTTCTGCTGCTTGTACAGGTTCTCCTTCTTACTAGAAGAAGAATTCCATATCCTAGACCGCACAGGAGCCATATAAGTGCAATTACATATCCAGATATGCCTGTAAAAGCTGTTGACTGCACAAGAGAGTGAATGGTGTAAGTTATCTGGTCAGGTACTCCTTGCAAATACACTTTCTCTGTTTTGACATTAACATGCAAGAGAGCGAATGCCTTGAAAGTTATCTGATCAGTTAGTCCTTGCTAAGGCATTTTCTCTCTGTTTCGGCATCAACATGCAAGTTATCTACATGCTGTCAAATTTTATTTTCTGATATAGAAGAAACAAGGCACATAAGACCTGGGAAGCTATAGCAATACCGATACTTACACTCCAGTAGTGGTCATTTGTTACGTTAAATCCTCCTCGGTATTTCTTCAAACGGTTTAAAGGGTCTACTCTTACAGTACCATCCAAACTTGATTCTGGTAAAACTTGTCCTGGAAGTTTGAATGCCACGTGATCAAATTTCTTACAGCTTATCTGTGGAGCTAAGCTACCTGATTTTTCATACAAAGTTTGAGCAGATGCAGAAACCTTCTATTAGCAGAAAAGGCAAGGAAGAGAGGAATCAGTCACCTGCTCCGGAACCGCTAGGCAAGATGAGCTCTCCAGCAACTCTTCTAAAGTTTAAGGCAAGCATCACGAGAATCACATGCTTTACCATCCATGTTTCATGAAAGGTTCCCATTTCTCTTACCTGTTGAACTAGTTGTTAGCCACGTTTCGTTTTACTTTGACAATGTTCTGGATAAGAAACTCAAAGGGTGTTTGCTTCAGCCTAACCTCGGACACTAGAAATATAGAAATGCCTAACATATCACCATGTTTAGCTTCTTGTTCCCAATTACTAGAGATAAGCATGAGTTTAGCCCTTGTTTTTTAATGTCCAAAATTTGCCTGTTCTGTGCATGTTAACGTTTTGGAATAACCTGATTGCATTTGAAGAAAATAGTGAACGTAGTTCTCTAATTTCTAGTGGAAGCCATTTTCAGAAGTCCTGTGTATGTGCTATAAACATTGACATCGAAGACAGGGAAAAGAGGTATTAACATAAAATGTTTCCCCTGTTCGGGGTATAGTTGTGAAAGCACTTTGCTTGCGACCAAGAGTTCATGAGTTTGAGCTTTCCCGAGGATATTTAGGTGTGAGTTTAAATTATTGCTTAGTAGGTGGAAAAAGAAAACAACTTATAGCTTTGTAGATTTAGTGGAATGAGTTATATTGTAAATGTATCTTCATATATGCTTTTACTTCATTAATTTCTAAATTGGTAGGAGGCTTTGGTTACTATCATAAATAGAGTTTTTATTAATGCACGTTATGTGTATAATGTTGATGTTAGGATATGAAGGGAAGAGGGAGGTAGTAAAAATCATGGAAAATCTCACTGGCAAATGAGTTGCTACTCCTTTTTTCCTCAGCAAAATTCTACGTGACAGACCTCCACTTTCTTGCCCTCTGCTTCGGAACTTCTTCTCAAGGAAGCCAAATTGAGTACCTTCAGATAATAAACATACAAATATTAAAATAATATAATCAATAAATATAAAAAATGCATTCCATCAATCCAGATCAAATTGCAAACCTACATATAGATCTTTATGAATTTTACTAAGTGTGATATTTGATGAAAAAATATTTAAATGCGTGAAAATTCAACTATATCACGACAAAGAATGACAAGAGAAAAAAAGTCAGCTAAAATAGTTTTATAGTTTATGGGTTGGGGTTTTATTGTGACTGAGTTCTTGAGTTCGTGTATAGTTGGATATTGCACATGAAATTTGTGAGTGATCATTTAATTCAAGAATATAGTGATAAGAGTCAGAAAATGCATACCTTTGGGTACATCGTTTGAAACAAATTGTTCGATGATCAAGAGGTTTTGAGTTTGATATCCGACATTCTCATTCTCCGGTTAAGATTTATGACTTCTAAAAATAGCATCCTTGACAATGCATCATATACTTCTAATTATGCATCATTTCATTTGTCAATGAGATTCCTAGTAGAAAATGTGGTGAGAGTATACTTATTATTCGCAGTCAACACTCTTGTGCTGCGGATCCCAACCTGACCCGGGTTTCACTATTGAAATGCATTTCTTTTTTAAATGAATATGTGGCCTTTTTTTCTAATAAAAAGTAAGGGATTATAATTAATATCTCATTGAAAAAAGAATGATGGTTATTAGATTTGAGATTTCTTGGTTCTTGAGTTCCAACGTTTGAAAGAGATTATCTTTTGAATAATTGCATCTTCTTAATGTTGAGAAATGGAGTAATAAATCTTAGTTCCTTAAAGAAGATTAAAATATATCATTAGTATTAGAGATAATACTTTTTTTCTAATAAAATGATATTCAGATTATAAAGATTTTATATAGAAGTGTACAGGGGCACAGATCCAGAAACTTATAATTGGGGATACAATATATAAATAAAATTAAATTGAGGGTACCTTATATAAAAATAAATATAAATAATATATAAATTACAATAAATATATATAATTTAATAACAATAAAATCAAATTTTGGGGGTACAAATGTACCCCATTCTTCTACATACATCCGCCTCTGAAAGTGTACCCGCATCATATTATTGATATCAATTATCAACATATATATGTCCACGCACATGCATGGAAAAAAATGATGAATACTCACGAGTACATGTTTATACTTTACATAGAGTACTGGTGATTATATAATAACATCTCCCCAAATAATATCATAATAACAAAAAAATGTATTTGACTATGAATGTAAAATGCATAAGCAAGTGCAAATATATATATACACACAGTTGCTAAGAATATTTTTTTTTTATGCAGAATTGATGTAATTTTATGATAAATGTAAATACAATGAACTACAATAATATTTTTTATGCAGAATTGATGCATATTTAAAAAATGCATCAAATGCCACATAAACAAAAATGTTCAAAGCAACTGCATTTTTTTTTGTTTGCACTAGCTTATGCAATTTTCAGTCCTACATTTTTTAGATATTATTTATTATTTGGTGATGTGTTATTATATGATCACTATTCTGTTTACATATAATACAGAAATATCATTAAAATGCAGTGAAATGTTTAAAAACATCTGAGTAAGGAAAAAAAGTAAATACTCCCTCCGTCCCGCTTAAATTGGCCCTTTTCATTTTGATATATTAATTTCGGAGCTAGTATTTAGTAGCTAATTGTGGTTAATAATAAAATTGGCAATCGTAATTAACTTGTCTAAGTGTTAAATAAGTTAATTACAATTGCCAATTTTATTATTAACTACAATTAGCTACTAAATACTAACTCCGAAATTAATGTATCAAAATGAAAAGGGCCTATTTAAGCGGGACGGAGGTAGTATATCAGTAGCTAGGGTTTACTATGATAACAGGATAAGTTCAATTCGAAAATTATTCTACACATGCATGTACCTTCAGACACAGTCCTCTAAAAACAAGAAAAAAGAAAATTGAAAATTGAACATTTAATACAATAAATTTAAAAAGAAATATAAATTAACTCAATCTATATCTATATATACTAAAAAGTAAAATTCCAATCAAAATTTTTTTCTCCCAAAAAATTGTTGCCAAAAATAACTCTATATATCTACTAGGTAATTAACAATAAATATAGTAAGTATGTAAGTACATTTACTAAAATTACTTTACAACAAATAAGGAAAGAATAAGAATGGAATTTTGTGGAAATTCTGTGAAACAAAGGAATCATCTTCCCTGCCTCCTTCTTGAAGAAGAATCTCCATTCCCTGTTCGGGTGCAGTGGTAAAAGGTACAAAATGAAGTTTTAAATTTCAATGGTAGGGGGTCCTTCACTTTTTTTTTTTGGGTTTATTTTAAAAGGATTGGAAACCAATAATAAAAATACAAATATAATCCAAAACTATACATGTTTTAATAAATTTAATACAAACATCTATCAGTCTTTTCAATTAAATAATCAAACTAATCCAAATTATAAAAATAAAGAAAAGACAGACATAAAACTAATTGAATTCGGCAAAATTTCATGTCGTTGAGTAAATCTAAAAATGAGAGATTGAACTTGAGAAATGGATGCTTTGTTTTCCATGATATAGTTTCTTTTTTTTATACTGATTATGGTTGACTGTGTTTATGAATCAACTGAAATTTCATGAGTTTAAAGATAGAAATTAACTCTGAATATGAGCTACATTAACATTCTTGCAAGAACAAGTCGGTTTGATCAGAGTTGGATGGGGAGATTGAGCGGAGGAAGGATGGTGTTTGCCAGCTCTTCGTTCAGTTTAGGGAGCGGCGCCATCCTCTTTGTCGTCGGCGCAATGTTGCTCATGCTGAGATCCACAGTTATTATAAGCAGAATTCATTCATATTTATTGAGCAACAACAACAAAAGAAAACAAACATGTTTGTCTGATTGGAGAAGATAGCAAAGAGTAAATGAAGACATACTTGGCCAAGATTTTGAACAAATTTTCTCTAGCTTGACTCAGAAGCACAATGTTTTCATTCATCTGTAAACAACAAATGAGAGAGAGAGAGAGAGTGATTTAATGTTAATGGGAAGAGAAGAGAAGAGATATCCGGATGTGTGATGTGTGAGTGAAATATGGAATTAATGATACCTTATGATTAGAAAGGTTTGTGGAGATCTGTTTGAAAGCCCAATCATTCTGCTGAAGAAGCTGACGAGTGGGTCCATCCAATTCTGCATACAATACGAATTTTCATTCACATAATATAATAATCTCTACATGTATCTGTATCTGTAAAACAAAAGGTCATCACTAGTAATCAAAGCATGCAGTAAAGATCTATGTTAATTAATTCTAAAGCAAATTAATAAAAGTAGTGGCTAACCATTGTAGTAGGGGATGTTGTCGTCAGCCATTCCCGAAGCTTTAGACAAGCGAGAAGGTTTTGCAGACGAAGACTCAATCAACTTTTCCTTACAAAACAAAACAAACAAGGTATATTGAAATTCAATAATAATTTTTTTGCTTGTTTAAATACTCCAAACAATACAACCACAAAGGAAACATATCAAACATCTAAGGAAACAAATCACACATCTAAGGAAATAATAATCCCAACTTAGGAGAAAGGAAACAAATCAAACATCTAAGGAAATAATCAAAGCAGAAATAATCTTAAATAAATAACTAATATCAATCATTTGTTTGTGAGAATCTGCTCAGACTTATGGAGGAGAATGTTGTAATCCTTAAAAACTTGGTTGAGAGAGATAGACCCAATTATTGAAACAGCTACTGCCTTTAAATGGAGATATACAAGTCTGTTAATTTATGTGCATTATCTTTAATTTACAAACTCCACCATATACAATGCATGAACCCCTCTGTTTACACAGAGCTTTTAATTTTTTCAGATAGGGTAAGGGATCACTCATCACACATACTAATCTATTCTCACTTTAATTTACTAATTCAATTCCTAATAACTTTGCAAGATTGGAGGATGTATGCATGCATCTATCAAAATTCCGAAAGCCACGTGTCAAGAAGGAATAGCAATTCCTGCCCCACAACACACAACTCTCCACTCCCTTTTTAAGGAAAACAAAAGAGCACCAGCAGATGGAGAGAGTAATGAAGTTGCTTACCTTTCGATCTTTACCTTTCCGCGGATTGATATCATCTTTCCGTCTCTTGCAAATCTCTTTCTTCTGCACACTCAAATCAATTACTCAATACCTATACTATAATGAACAAATCAATTAATTCATCAATACTTACTACTTATGACTAACTTATGGACATTATCAATGAAAATGCAACTTTGTTTAGAAATCTTGTCAACACGATGGACAAAATTACTGTTTTTATGAATACAGAGATTTTTCTTGGATAACATAATGACATATATAAATGAAAAGTAGTAGCTGGCTCTTGGATCTTGTCCATTAAGTTACAAGTGCGACATCCCATGTCCGCCGCAATACAAGAGTTGAAGTACAAAAAGTTACAGCTAGGCAAGAGTATAGCAGTTAGAGAACTATTATGTCACTTTGGATAAAACTCACAGTCATCCATCTGCAGCGCAATGCCACGTCTCGGACAGTCTTTGTTTTTATCTGCACAGCAATCTTTGCATAACAGATAATATTCGATTCTGTCGCATATCTAGAGGGAACAACGAAAAGGGGTCAGAAGAATAATTACAGGGGCATAATTAAACAACAGTAAAAACCGAAAACATTTCTAAACTACATGCAACACTTTAGGCACCATTTAATAACATGCTGCATTTGTAAATAAACATGTCAAATAACTGTCCTAGGAAACAAAGAATGCTGGAATATGTCTCCTAACCGAGATTCAGACATCGGGGAAACATGACAGAGCGAAAGAACCGCGATTGATCCATATTAATAGAAACATGATTTGTTTGTTAGTAACATTTTATCATTCGTCTCTTGCATCAAATTTGATTATTTCAGTCCGTAAAACACAAGTACTTCTCTTCATTTCCGTGTCTGAGTTTTCTTACGAGACAAATATCGATCTAAAACGCATAGTCACAAAAATGAATGCATCAAAATATGATTGTTGCACCCACCTAGAGAAAAGAACTAAAAAACATGTTTTCGAATTTGAGCTTTGCAGAATCTAGATTCGTTAACCAAACAGATAATCAGGTTTTTAAGATCAGAGCGCTGTTTGAGGTCTTGCATTTAAGTGAACGAATAATCTGGCTAAAGCAGCATACCTGGTGTGCTGTTAACATTAAAAAAATAGAAACCGAATAACGGTTCCATTAATTAGCAACAGATCCCTGAAGATGCTTCCAAAATCTAGAGAGACTTCATGCAGACTATGCAAGACCACAGTACACGACATAGATACTAACCGATAAAATCATACTTTGAGACAATAACGCGATCTCTAATACGAAAAAGCACCTTAATGCAACTAGACATCAAGCCTAAAGCCATAAACTGGAACCTACTCATTGCAATCCCTTCCCTCCTCAACCTAAACGGGATTCGAGCAAAAGAACTCATCTAATCCATATAGACAAAGTAACAACACAGTTACACATTAGGAGATGGAAGTAAACCACCAAAAATGCAAATAGCTTAAATGGGTGACTACAGAAATCATGTAAGCAATAAAATGACATTTTTAATCCCACTGTGGATTTCGATCCAAAGGCTTACACAGCAGATCACATCTTCGTGGAGATATAAAGCAGATATCAAGCAAAAGTTAAAAAGGGATGAGCAAAATCATTTTTTTTTTTTTCAAAAGCAAACAGGGGCAACTTGAATCAAAAGAAAAGATAAATCACTCACTAAGTTTCCCAAGTTGACCCAGAAACATCCATTTAACTATTTCTGTCTTATTAGGGCAAAAAATCCTAAACTGCACACAAATCTCCACTATCAACATTCAAAACACGCCGAATCACATGTAAGAAGATTACCCTTCTTCATCCATTCAAACGAAATCAGATTAAAGCAACAAAACAAACCCAAATCTGCAGAAACCAAGATTACTAAACAAGACACAGCATACATAAAACAAGTAGAAAATCATGTATCCACAACAAAGATGCAGGCTTTCCTTTAAATTTAAGAAATCAACGACATAAATAAATAATCCGAAATAAAAAAAAAAAAAACACGCTCACTTGGCCAAACCCTCCTCCAACATCACTTGCTCTTCAGGAGTCCAGTCCATGGAAACGGTCTGCTGATGCTGAAAAGTTGGCACACCCCACTCTCCATGCACAGAGCCGCCATTGTAGGTGGGAGAAACAGAGCTCTGGGGCTGCTTATTAATCCCATCTTTATAACTCCCACTTGAGCTAGCCATCATAAAACAAACATGCACCAAAAAATTCTGAGGATTATGTTGATTGAGCGATCAAGATTTTTCTGGTGTTTAGGGGCTCAAGAAAAGAGGAAAAGCATGAATGAATAAACAAAAGTTTGATGCGGAGAAACCGAGGATTAAGGATTGGAACAGGAGGGTTTTTTTTAGCTCAAAGATTCTTTAAGCAACTGAAATTGAAGTGGTGAGAAGGTGAAGGGGGAAATAAAAGCAAGATGGAATCTGAAGTGCACGTAGGAAGGGAAAAAAAAAAGATGGTAATAGTATACAAATACAAATGGAAGCTACTTTTTGTGTGCCTATTTATATATTTTGGTCTCACGCGTGTGAATATGGAACATCATCATCTTCATACTCATCACACATGTCCACACACACACATAAACAATATAATTCATCACTTTCTTAATATATATCTTTCATCTATCTTTTCTACTTGAAAAACCCCACACACACACACATGAGCTAATCTTTTTTCCAAGATTAAATTTTTTTATCCAAATTTTTTACAATCCTTCTTGCCCATCTATACGTTAGTCCGTATTTCAAACCATGTCGTTCCTAATCTAATCATCTTGACTGATAAAGACTGAAACTTTAACCATAACTAATCAACAAGGAACTAGTATTTCTCTTTCTCATTGACCATATAAATATGCTATGATTGTATACTTTGTTGTTTTCCGAAATGGAATTTGACAGTAGGGAGTGGGAAATTTTATGGGTTTAGAAAGAAAAGGAAAAAAAAAATTCCTTTAGAGAAAAAAGGGAAAGTGGGGGCTGACGCATTGACAGACGGCATCTATAGAATTTGTATTTGTATTCAGTTTTTCTTTAAAGAAGGATGAAAGATTTGGAGGCTTCACCTTGTCTGGCGCAGTTATTGGGTTGGGGAAAACTTAATTAAAGGCTCTCACTTTAATTGCTTCTCTGGTGGAGAAACTGACATTTTCTCTGAGTTGGTAATGATACGAACATCATTGGATTTTTTTAATCTTTATTTCATCGAATCTGTCGAAAAAGAATCCAGATTTTCCTCGTCGTTCCGAACTAGCTAGTTTTAAACTCCTATTATATTAAAAAAAATAAAAATCATGATAATGGAGAGTCTTCATCTTAAAAGTTTCAGAGGAAAAAAAATAAATATAGCGGATCCAAACAATGGCGTTTGATCTTTTTCTTTTGACTGCTTCATCAAGTGACAATGTAATTGAAACGAGTTGAATTAAGTAGTATTTTTCATTAAATTTGAATCTTTTGTTATTAAGTTAGAGTTTCAAGCTTTTTAGTTAATAATTTTAAGTTCATGAATTTAATTAAGTTTTAGTGGAGTCTAAACAAACCTTTTAAATGTATACTTTTTGAAACAGAATTTTCATGTTAAAAAAAAATATATTTATACTCAAGTTCAATTTCTGTTTTATAGATTTATTATTATTAAATAATGAAAATATTAATTTTATAAAATTAATAATGTATATTTCATAGTAATTTTAGTTAATGAGTTTCGAACTTGTCCACAAGTCAAATATTATAAAATTTAAATTTGAATATTTAATAAATGAGCTTCATAAATTTTATTAAATCAATATTCGAATAAATCAGGGGAAAAAAATCAGTTATTTACAACCTTAGAGTCTCATACTGCTACCATACCTTAGAATCGCAATTTTTATTTTAGTTTTTGAATTTATGTGCTTCTAATTCAATTTCCGAACATTAACTAAAGTTGATTATATTTAATCAGGATATATATTAATTAATTATCAATTTTAAGTTTAGATATATAGTGATCAGCGTTGTTAACTAGAATAGAATAAAATAAGTATATGCACTAATTTAGTATAACTGGTTTTACTCACTTAATGTAAATTTCAATTCATGCACAAAAATTAAATCTGAAAAAGAAATATAAACTAAAAAGTAATAGTAAAACATAAAAGTGTAACAAGAAAATCTGAATCTTCCTAAATGAAGTTAATATGAATTGAGGACGGTCCCACAAATTCAAAAAAGAGAGATTTATAATGAGATATATTCCATTTGACTTATGAAATTAGTCTCATTTTCCATTTTTATCTGTATTATATAATAGTATCATTACCAAAAATAGAAAAGTAATCCACTCACACTAATAAATTATTAATTTCTCTTATATCTATCTCCTTGATTATTGTGCTAAAACCAAATGAGACTAATTAGGTGGGACGGATGAAGTATTATTTAAATTGTGCATATTCATCATTTCCGGTTCCAAAGGTTAGAGTGTTTGTGCCTATGGAAACTTAAATGTGTGAGTCCGATTAAGGTTTAGCTGACTTGTGAGATTGTCAGTTGACAGTTAAAACGATGGTTTAAGTATTAACCTCGGTTACATGGATATTCTAACAAATGAGATCAGTTATCGAGTTTTAAAATGAGTAAGTTGTGAAAAGCAAATAATTGAAAATAAATATATTGGTTCACATCTCAATCGATCTTACATTCACTATTTATTTAGATTAACACAAATTTATTGAGTCAGTTACACTCAGTAATTAAATCTCGTTAATCTCAATAGATTCAATTTATTTATATCACCCTTCACTCAATTAATATGAATTTTATGAAAATTGTTTATTATCCGTAATTCATTGTACCGACGATTAGTCTCTACTTTAGTACCAAATTCTTACACTATTTTCTAGCGGTCGGTGGCAATTCGAGATTTACGAGCCCTTGTTGTTGCATGAGTTGCTTTTATTCATCATAAATTTGTTGAAGAGGTCGCCGCTTCTTCATTTATCTGATAGTTTTGGCCCAAAGCGAACAATATTATACTAATATTGAGTTGGCGGTTCTCCCAACACTTTCATTCATCATATCTACTTAATTGTTGTTTTGTTGTGTCAAACGAATATATAGAAACCACAAATTTAGAGTGTCTTTAGATTAGCTTAATCCGTACAAACTTATAATGTCCTGTTAGAATATCTATCGAGTTATAATGGAGCTGATCAAGATAAATTGGCTTGGAATCTAAAACACCAGTTTGGACCATGTGAAGAATAAGAAGGAAATGGCTCTTAGTTTGAAACGGACAAATCGAAGAAACTGATCGAAGACACCAGCTTGGCTTTTCTCCAGTTTATAAGCCCAGTTCTTACTCACACTTGACAAAGAAAATGAGTCAGAGGAGTCATTGAAAATCAGTCTTTAAGAATGGAGATTCCCTAAAGACCGAAGTTATGTAAACCAATTTAGATTCCTCGGACTGACAAAACTGTTCTGACACAAAAGCAGCATGTCAACATCCTGTGTCAGAAAAGGACGAAGCAAGTGCATAACTTCAAGAAATTAAAGCACCCTGCTCCCTTCAGAAAAAAAGACGCCTCAGACTAGACAATGTTCAATCCGTCTCTACACAGCTACAAATTTGAAACGCTTGCACCTCGTCTATAAATAGATGAAGTGACAATATATAGAAACCTCAAGAAAGCAACGAAACTCTGCGCAAGTGAAAACTCTAAGCGTTTCTATCCTCAAGGCTAAACCTTAGCCAACCGTGTGTTATTCATTGAACATGAGACTCATAGCCTCTCAACTTGAGTTATTTATTGGTATTCTTTCTTTCCTAGAAAGAACACAACAGTCTTTGCATATCTCCAACAGTGATTATCACGGGCGTCTAGCCAACCAGTTCGGAAAGAATTATAAAGCTCCCAACATCGAGGAGGCTGTGTGGTGTGCCCACACTCCAAATCTGCGAAGCCGAAGGAAGCAGAGGCCTGGACGAGTGAGCTAGTAAACATTTACATCTAACAGCTAGCGATAGATCCCGAGCCCAACTTGTAATTGAAGCTTAGTAAATTTCCAGACTTTGGTATGAAGAGAGGACGTAGGACTTGTTGGCCGAACCTCTATAAACTCTTTTCTCTTTTTATTGCTTTTTTACTTTCTTGCAAGAATTTGAACTCAACACATTATAATTTATAATGCTGAAGTACACTCAAACTGTTCTTTAAAATCAAATTCGCCAACAAATAGTTTTATAGAAAAAAAAATGGTCAAAAATGATTAGTTTGTGAATGTAAGTTTACCCATAAAATTTCTAATGTGCATCAAATTTACTCTAATTTGGGAACCAAAATATTACGGTAGCCATAAAAGTATTTAATGCACCGTTCATTAAGAATAAAGATAAAAACATAAATAAACCAAAGATGAAAGAAGTAATGTGAAATTAGTGGCAATTTTTGGGGCGAAAAATGGGGAACCAATTGTATATTCCCATGAGTGAGTGGGATTTGAATCAATTCTTACATTGACAAGACCGTAAAAGCACAACTCATTGCAAATCATCTCTCTCTAAAGTTGTATAAATAAATCATTATACATCCCAAGTCCCAGCATTTATTTATTCATTTTCATATGTCTTAAAATTTGGTAATTTACAATTGAATAAGTTAATTAATTATTTATCCAGACAGAGGTGGAAATGTCACACCAATTACATATATATATTTAGTTTGTGCATTAATTGATGGGATAAGCATAATGCTTTTTCTTTTGTGGGATATATGGAATATTTTGATGCCTTTCAAACGACTAAATATAATTTCACATTTAATGCAATTAAAAATAACACAAAAATCTTTGCATTGCATCAGTTCTTACATCATACAAACTTTAGGATGGTTGTACTCATAAACTCACCGTCCCAACTTTGATATCGCCACGTTAGCACCATATTAAAAGTTAAAACCTGCCAGTTTTTTTAAATTTATCACTCTAACATTAAACCTACAACATCAACTTTAATACGGTCCCACAAAAATTTACTCACAAATATAATATTATTTTTATCTATCTATATTGTTTATTTATTATATTAATTTGTAGTATGAAATTACTTAATAAATTTTAAAATTTGTAATTTACGACAATTATGAAAATTTATAAATTTAAACAATAGAAATTTGGAACAACAAACACACAAGAGAAATTAAAATTTAGAAAATATCATAATATTACAAGAAAATAAAATTACACAACATTTCAACATGGTAAAAAAATTCATACTTTCAACTAAATCTGCCCGAAGCTGGTTGTAATATCCTCGGGTTTAATTAAGCTAATTAATTGCTTAATTATTGTAATAAAATAATTTTCTTCTCAATTTGTGCAATAATTTACTTTTATTGCTAGCAAGAGTATATTTAAAATTCAACTTAAGTTCGGAAGGTCGATTTCCTAAACTGAGCTAAGTAAATGCTCGAAATAAAAATATGAATGAGAATGAGTCGACCGAATTAATTTTTGAAAATCTATAAAGAGAGATATTAATATTTGAAGATTAAACATGGATTTAATTGGAAATAGAAATTTTATTCAATTTGGAATTATTTGAAATTGGAAAATAATACATGGATAGATTAGGTGTCATGTTGCATGTATCATTTTGGACACCTATTATTTGAGAGGAGGAATTTTTGGAATTTTCACACAAATTCAAACAAGTGTAGAAAAGGAAAAGAAAAAGAATTTCACTCCTCTCTTTTCTCTCTCTCCATCAACCCCCAGCCCCAAACCCCTTCTCGCCGCCCTTCTTTCGGGCCATCTCCGGCCACCGCAGGCCTTGCCACCACCACCATTGCGAAGCTTGTTCTCTGAGCTTTCCGTAGAGCTAAATTACACGTTGGGAGATCGAGTATTGGAGGAGAAATGGAAGAGAGAAGTTACTACGCCGGAAAGTGGTAAAATCCGATTTCAGATTTTGAAACTCGTTTAATCGCTCATAACTCGATTCGAAACTTATGTTTTCGTGTTCCCCACTTCGTAGTGATCGTTTTGGTTCCCTATGACTCGAGTTTGAAGGCTAGAAATCGATGTCGCCGCCACCACTGTTTTTCTCTTTTCCGGTGAGCTCGCTAACTGATACGATCTTCGCCGGAAAGGTTTAGATCGCAATCCAGGAACTCGGACGAACGAACTCAGACACGACGCGGAAGCAAACTGAACACTGAAGATGGAAGGATTCAACACATTTGGATTCGAAAACCTTCAAGTACCGTAGTCCAGATTGAAATCTCCTACGACCCAAGAAGCGAATTGATCCAACAACGAAGGATATAGTCGAAGACACCACCAATGGATATGACTGTCCGATTGATTAGTCAATATTGAATTTCAAGGTACTCCACAGAAATTCAAGAGCTTTCAGATAATTGGAGAATAAAACTCACGAATATTATTAAACTGAAAACTGAATAAAATTGTCTAATACAAGGCCTATATATAGGCAAACTCAAATCCTAATAAGGAAATCAAATTCTAATCTAATAAGGAAATCAAATTCTAATCTAATAAGGAAATCAAATCCTAACTTCATAAGGAAATCAAATCCTAATTTGATAAGGAAATTAAATCCTAATAAAATAAGAAAATAAAATCTATATAAGAGATTATTAAAAACCCTAATATATCTAGAAGGAAATAAAGAAAAAACTCAAAAATAATTAAAAATAACTAAATTAAAACAACTTGAATTTCTTCAATTAAACTTCTTCTTTCAGGCTACCGAGATCTCCATCATTCCCCTCTTCTTCAAAAAGATTTGTCCTCAAATTCTCGTCGGTGCTAGATACTATTGACCATCGTACATCACCTTTAGTTGGCTTGTTTGGCGTATTATTATCTTCAAATACCAACAAATGTTTGGTCTCATGCACATTCTTTTTCAAATCAATGGTCCTCACAAAACTGAATTGATCTCTGGTCCTCTCAACCTTCTTCTCTACTGGCGTCATTAACTCTGACTCTGTCGTCTTCTGTACTTGACACTGGCTTTGGATTCCCATAACTGGACTGTTAATGATAGTGAGTGCAGCCGGAACCTCGAATCCTTCATTGTCTTCCATATGACTCTCCAAGGGTGTAACAACTCTCACCTCCTCTTTTTTGGTCTCTTGAATTGACTGCATCGACTCAGATTGAGTTGTCACCACTACTTCACCATGAACCTCCAATGGTATCTGAACTGCTATATTGTCTTCCTCGATTTCTTGAACAGAAAGAGGCAACGACTGAGACTTAGTTGTCACCAACACCTTCTCCATCGCCTGCTCCACCTTTGACAAAAACGTATCAAATGGAGAGGAACTATCTGGTTGAGTCTCCCACTTTGCTTGTTTATATCTCATCTTTTTGCTGCCCAAATAATTATTTTCCAATGCATCAAGCCGTTGATGCAACATCTCCATCTCTGACCTCACCATCTTTCTAAAATCAGATTTCAAAAACTTCATCATATACCTCATCTGAATTCTAGCATCATCATCTAATTCCTCCTATTCGATTTTAGACATTCTGCTCATGTAACGTCACAACAAAGTAATAGCACCTATAGATCTCGTCGAGACATTTCCGATAAGTACAATTATGCTGAAATTGGACACCTGTAGCAAAAGTTATGGCAAAAACAATTTCTCTCTCTCTCTCTTTCCTTTTTTTTTTCTTTTTTTCTTTTTTTTTCTTTTTTTCACGATTTTTTTTTCTCTTTTTTTTGTATATTCTCTCTTTTTTTTTAATAAGAAAAATACCAAAATTCAACAAGAAAAATATGAATAAGGAAATATTTGAATAAGGTAATTACCAAATTGCTTGGTAATCAAGAAGGAAAATATGGAAAAGAAAATATTTGAATAAGGTAATTACTAAATTACTTGGTAATCAAGAAGGAAAAATATGGATAAGGAAGAATTTTAATAAGATAATAAAAGATAATGAAGGATTTGATATTATGGAGAGATTTGACTAGATATGGATGGAAAGATTTGAATAATTATGGTATGGTATTAATAATTCAAATCTTGACTAAAAAGAACCCTAAATTAACGACTCAAAGACATGAAAATATACGAATCAAGAATGACACAAAAGACACGACAGGAAAGAAGATAAGACTCGATTTTTTAAAAAAAAATTTGACACACTAAACACGCGAAATTGAAAGACAAGGAAGAGGAAGGAAAAGACCTGGATATTGATACCAAAATGATACGATCCTCGCCGGGAGGGTTTAGATCGCAACCTAGGAACTCGAAGGAATGGACGCAGACACAACGCGGAAGCAATTGAAATTGAAAACAAGGGAAGATCCAACACCTTTGGATTCGAAAACCTTCAAATACCGTAGTCCAGATTGAAATCTCCTACGACCCAAGAAGCGAATTGATCCAACAACGAAGGATATAGTCGAAGACACCACCAATGGATATGACTGTCCGATTGATTAGTCAATATTGAATTTCAAGGTACTCCACAGAAATTCAAGAGCTTTCAGATAATTGGAGAATAAAACTCACGAATATTATTAAACTGAAAACTGAATAAAATTGTCTAATACAAGGCCTATATATAGGCAAACTCAAATCCTAATAAGGAAATCAAATTCTAATCTAATAAGGAAATCAAATCCTAACTTCATAAGGAAATCAAATCCTAATCTGATAAGGAAATCAAATCCTAATAAAATAAGGAAATAAAATCTATATAAAAGATTATTAAAAACCCTAATATATCTAGAAGGAAATAAAGAAAAAACTCAAAAATAATTAAAAATAACTAAATTAAAACAACTCGAATTTCTTCAATTAAACTTCTTCTTTCAGGCTACCGAGATCTCCATCACTAACCATCATTTTTCTGTCGTTCTTCGAGCTTTGATGCATGTTTTCATAGTCCTTGTGGGTCTAAGATCCTAGATACATGCTTGCATGTTGTTGGGAGTGGATATGATGTGAGAAAATTCGAGTTGCAAGTGTCTGGACGCGTCGGAGGCAAGGAAGAAGACGATTCGTCCCGAACGGGACAGATGCATCCCATTCGGGACAGCCTCCCTGTTTTTGAAAATTTTGGTTTTCTCGTTGGTTTTTTATTCATTTCGAGTCGTTTTTTATTCCTGAGTTTAATATATGATTATCCAAGCATGTTTAAGGTGTTGGTTTATGTAATCAAGAGTCGGGTTGGATTTATTTCGAATTAAAGGAAGGTTAAAGCATGTAAGTTGAAGGGTGAAGATTGGGAAGTGTTGATTGGGAATTTTTAAGTTAGATGTGTGTCCTAGATCATCCATCCTAATCAGTTGCATATTATTATTATTGTAGGAAGATAAGGGATAAGGAGTTCGGGCTCAACTACACGGTTAAAAAGGAAACATCTAGACAAGTAAAAGCTTAACTCCAGGTGGGAACTATTTCAGCATAAAAATGAAAATGCATCTTTATTTTCTAAACGTGTGAAAATGTTTTGATTTAAATGATTGCTATGAAAATATTTTGTGCTATTGTATATGTTTCTCTTTTGATTCTCATCGTCAAAGAGTTTAATTAATGAGTACAGAACCAGGATTGTGTTGTGCTAAGACTCATTAATAGTAGGGTAGGGGTGCCTTACAAATTGTGAAGTGGGGTGGGGAGCCTCACAGATTGTGAAATGAGGTAGGGAGCCGCTTGAGATTGTTGGATCCAGGAATAATTGGTTTGTTAATCGATCGGGTCTCAAGGAATTATACTGAGACTAGTGCACTAATTGATGACAGTGGGTAGAGTGGTTCGTCCATTCCCAACTGCTCATCGTAACCTGGAAGTGGGCCAGCTTCCAGTTACAACACGAATAATAGATATAATAACATGTTAGATAGCACGTGCAAATTAAAATATTTTAGATAACACGGTATCTTTCAACAAAAATCCCGTGTTTATCTGTGTGTGTGCATAGCATTCTTACTTAAACTGTAATTTCGGGCATGTTTCCACTGGGTACAATTGTACTCAGCCCCTCGTATTATTTCTAAAATATGCAGGTTGAACAGCGAGGATGGGAGTACGGGGTCTAAACAGACGAAACAAGGATTTGTACAAATTTTGAAAGATCATGAGATATGCATCTTCATATGCATATCTCCACTACGCTGCACACACCGCTGCTACACGCTCTGAACTTTATCATTCCCTTATTTTGATTACTTGTGAACAAGTGCTTAATCTCTTTTCTTATGATCTTTTGAACGATGTTGAATGAGTTTTAATGATATTTCAAAGCTCTTTTAAAATTTCACAAGTCTTCCGCTGTTTTTAAATTGTGAAATATGTTTGAAAATGTTGATCCCGACTATAACGCACTCCAAAGTTGGAAAGGTCAGTTGGGGGCGTTACACTGGTGGTACGCTTCTTTGTATTGTGTGTTTGTTTCTAAATTTATAAATCTTTGTATTTTGAATTAATATAATTCCTAGAAAACTCATTCTTACAAACTAGCAATTTATTATCACAAATCATTTATTTGATTCAAATAATTTAACCTATAATTTTTTATAGATGCCTGTAATTTTATTCTTTATTTTAATTATTTTCATGACTTAATAATTATAATTTTCAATACAAATTATAATATTTTATTTATATATGTACATAAATTAAATTTATTATGTAATTAATATTATGATATATATATATATATATATATATATATATATTTTGTTAATGTATGTACAATCTCTTTTTTATAAACAAATAATTTAAAAAAAAAGGTGCAAATTGTTATAGTGACCGACAAACATGGCCCACCAAATTCTCCAAACCCAAGTTTGTAACCCAGCTTTGATAAATATTTGCCACATCACCATACACAAACCTGTGTTATGGTGTGGAGATGGATTCTTGGGTTTAAAGCTGGGAAAAAAAGCTCCATTACAACCACCCTTATTTCTCAAATATGAATTGCAATTATTTACATTGCATTTAGATCAAAATATAAATAGAGAAAAAAAAAAGAAAATTCCCATAAAAAGGAAAAAGTAAGTCTCACCTACATTAAAATGTTGTATTAATTCAACTTTGAAGATGTATATATATACAAAAAGAATAAATCATGTATGAAAACAAACTTAAAAAGAATTTTAGATTAATCATATTAACGATTGAGATTTTTCCTACAACATTTTATACTTCTTATGCACAATATATATAGCAAAATTATTTGATGTATAAAGACGAATTTTATTTTTTATTTACCACATATAAGAAGTTTTAACACTAGATCCATGTATATAATGTATGAATATTCCTAGAAATTTGTGTATAACTAAACTAAATTTGTATACACACATAGCGACCCAAAGAAGTGAACTATTTAACAAGTGTAAGATAAGATTAATACTTAGAAACAACATTAATTTTTTGGCAAAATGTTAAATTAATTGAGTAAATTTGTTTTACAAGCATGTGACTATGTGAGTCTTGGAATATTAAATTCCTTGAAGAATCATGTATGTGTACATCCACTCATTAATTTAAATATTTTATATTGGTAGATCTGATTTTCTTGGGAATCACCAACTGCAAAATTAATACACATATGTTGGCCTGGCCCCATTTCAAATCTCACATCACAAGTTATTCCATGATTGCATTTGTATCACCTCAACATATATTTAATTAATTTATTCAAAATAGTTTATATAAGTTTGATTGCAATTTCATTTTTCAAGCTAATAATTGTATGTTGATGAGAAACATACTAATATTAATTATTAAACTGATAATCTTCATACTTTTAACATGTCTCACTTAATCTTAAATTGTCCATTATCGTATTGAAACTTAAATAATTAATTTCGTTAATAGTTGTAATAAAAACATTCATAACCTTCAATACATGGGTTTATGGCATTATTATTTTTTTCATTGTGATTTAGTAATAGAATTGTTTTGTATGTCAAACTCAAAGTCTCAAATATTAATTAGAGAAGGAAAACTTTTATATATATAAAAGTACACAATTTCATTAATATGAAGTTTTAACCCAAACGAATAATTGTGACACTCCCAATAAGAATAAGCTATATGATTTGTATTTTAATTTTTGAATATATTATGTGCATCAATGGTCATGCTATTCTTATTCATATCTGTCAATGTCTCCTACCTACATATGTTGTCTCATCTTCATTTTTTTTTGTCCCACTATGAGATGCATTGATATCATTTTTCCTTTCTTACAAAATCAATTTCAACTTTTTCAACGTTTTCATCCAATTCTTCTTCGCCTAGTACACACATATGTATATGCATTTATATTACATAATTTGTTTAATTTAATCGTTTTTACATTTGTCACACGTTGTTACACCATTTATTTAGTTGACATAAAACGAACTGTAATAATAGGAGTATTAGTTATTCATTATTAACAATAATAAAGGGCTTGAACAAGGTATTTTTAATTATGACTTAATATGTTAAATTAGTTTTCTTTTATTTCGTTGGTCTTCACTAGCAGATTTACATGGAGCAAAGGGGCTCAAGCCCCTCCTAACCTAAATTATTTTCAATTTTAATAATATAATAATTCGATATTTTTATAATAATTTTTTCATTTTAAGTTGTAATTAAGAAAAATAAGTTGAAAATTTAAAAAAATTGGTTGTAGGGTTGAAAATATTGATGAAAATAAGACTTTTTTCAATTTTACTTAATTTTATTTCTTTTTATGTAAAATCTAATCGAGTCCCTCCACAAAAGATTCCACCACATATATATTTTTCTTTAAACCCTTTTTATTCTCTTCAAGAAATGAGTTGTAGTTCTCCTAATCTAAATATAACCTTTTTTTTTCCCTCCGATTCCAAAACCTCTCATTTATGAATGGCTAGAGAATTTTCACAGTTGTAAAATCTTTGGTCCTAATAATCAAGATCGTGTTCTCATTGACAGATGGGAATAAAAATTAATAGTATGTCAAATTTGTTGGGCTGCGTTTTCTCCCATCATAACAAGTGAGGCCCAAACACAAGAAAAAATTAGGATTACTCCAACCAAAACTCACCCTATCAAATCACAACTACATTTTATTTACTTCTTTTAATTTTTCAAATCGAGGTTTGCTAATTAGTGAGATGGGTGAACTTTGTTTACATAATTGACTGACTATAGTAGAAAGAATTGGCGTGAAACTTCAAGAATTTCTTATGTATTTTTCGAAACACAACAAAAGAAATAATTGCAATAAGAAGAATAATAAAAGCACGCATTGATGATATTAGAAAAGAATGTGTTAGGTGAGAAGTATCATTTTTATAACAAACAATATTTCATATAATAGTTAAATATTTGTTGTAAGGCAAATTGTTGTGTCAAAGACCCACTTTGGTCTATCTATGACCCCCAGCCCAAGCAAAATATTATGAATCATTTTATATAAAATCGTAACAGTGGGAGAGATGGTTGCTCATCAATTATTTAGTCAAATTCTTGTACAGTTTGGATAAAACAATGTAATTGAGTGATATTATGACGCCCAACTTTGTAGAATCATTGTGGGATTTGTGTACAAATGAAACATCATGTGTTCAAAGAAAGTAAATGATTAAAAATATATATAAAAAAAACTCAATTATTGAGAAAATGATAAATGATTGATAATTAATAGCCCAACTTTTCGTGAGTCTTTAATGAAATATTCTCTACGAATACAACATGCAGTGTTCGAACCAAAGTCATGTAATATACTCCCTCAGTCCCGATCAAATTATCCACAATTGACCGATAATTAATAGCCTAACTTTTCGTGAGTGTTTAATGAAATCTTCTCTAGGAATAGAACATGCAGTGTTCGAACCAAAGTCATGCAATATACTCCCTCCGTCCCGGTCAAATTGTCCACATTTGACCGATAACCAATACATGTGAGTGATAGTGGGATAAATATTTTATTGATGAACGTAAAAAATTTGTTATTTTAAAAAAGCGAACTAATATTGTAGAACAGACAAAAATAAAAATGTGAGCAATTTACTCATGGAGGGAGTAATAATAAATATGTATGAACGATGATTTATGATTTAGTGAATTAATTGCCCAACTAAGAGTTAATTCATACCAATAATAATAATAATAATAATAATAAGTAATCTATGGGATATCCATCCCAACAAGTATGATTTACTGGTCATACTTCATTTTTCAATCCGTATTTTTTTTAAAAAAATAGAAATATATAGATTTAAACTCACATGTTCACGGGAAGCTCAAATTCATGATTTCTTAGTCATAGACAAAGTGTTTCTAATACTGCACCGTAAGCAGAGGATAATACTCCCTCTGTCCCAAGTAAATTGTCCACATTTCCTTTTTCGTCTGTCCCACAATATTAGTCCACTTTCCTAAAATAGCAAATTTCTCACACTCATCAATAAAATATTCATCGCACTATCACCCACTACTACTCACATGCATTGGTTATTGTGCCCGGTCAAATGTGGACAATTTGACCGGGACGGAGGGAGTAGTGTATATAATGTATTCATATATTTAGGATGTCATTCAATACAGTAGTATATTAGAAACTGCGAATAAACAAACTGAAAGTACATATATTAAGCATATAATCTTCTTCCCTGTGAAGAAACAAAAAAAACTCCTAAAAAAGAAGAAAAAGAGCAAACAAAACTCAAACATGATGTGTGCCTAACCGATGCTTACGCTTCAAAGGAGAAATCAAATACCTCCAAGAAGTGCAAATTCGACGAGGAAATATCGATTGTTGGTTGATAATAATGATTTCGAAGCTTGGTTGTATCACTACCTTCTTCTCTTTCCATGCTTCTTGGATTTACTCCTCTTCCACTTGTCTACTCCAGCTGGCCGGTTGTGTTCCTCAATCTCTCCAACTTTCTGTCTTCATTTTGTTTTTGAGGGAGGAAAAATCGATATTTGAACTTCACTTCAATGAATGAGCTTTCTTAGAGGGAGAACAACATGATGTTTGCAAAATAAGTATTCATAGCAGACAGCAAATACCTGTACAGATGGAAAGTGCCATCAGAAAGCAGCTCCTCCGCGAGAGTTGCTTTTCTCTCCTTCTTAGTGAGTCTACCATAAAAGAACTCGGATGCTGATTCTATCACGGTACCCACCTGATAAATCAGTAAACTGACACGATCAACAAACACATAAGTGAGTGGAAGCAATCAAATGGAAATACTTGCCTGGAAATACTTGGGAAGTGTTTTGGTATTAGAAAATAGTGCCTCTTTGGATCAATTACACCTCTCAACTATAACAATCAGCATGTTCCAATTTTCATCAGGAAAATATTAGTAGATTCAACAGTCTGCACAACAAGCTTGGCTCCCTAAAACAAGGACTAAGATAGACTCGTTATAAAGGGACTGCATTCCTTTCGTTTTACGAGTCACAGAACCAACTAGATCAATTGATAAGAGCATTAATCTTCTATCTACTAGCAATATCAATCTAACAGTTAGAAGATTTGGAATCTCATAAGAAGGAAATAGATGAAGATCACATATTCAATGTAAGAAAGCTTCTTGAATGTACAGAAATTCAATCTAATATTCCATATCTACCAAGTAACTTCGCAGGCAGTGCATGAACATCATTGCCATAAGCCTTCCGCAATTTATTATGCAAGTAAAAAAGCACAGTTTATTGCCTATGTTCCATACAGCAAAACTGAAAACACCATTTGAGGAACTCCTCAGATTTCTCATCTTTATGCCGGAGAATATTTATAATCATATGCAGTTCTACCATTATAAAAAAGAAAACACCCAACAAAAGAAATTGTGGAAATACCAAGAAGAAGCATATCACTGTATCCCTAAGCAATTGCACATTAAAAACAGTAACGCAGGCAGATTTATCAACAACAAATAATCAAGTAACCATATTCCCAGCGCAGCAGACAGAAAATAAAGATTGTGGAAAAACTATGGAAAAAAAAATAAATTATCAGAACCTTCAATTACTAGAGATCTTTTTTATGGTCCAGAGTTATAGTTTGAGCAGGCGTGTCAAACCTGTCACATATAGATGGAAAATCCATATCACTCAATCAAAGTGTTTAGGGCTAAAACTCACAAGTCACAAATGTTGCAATTATGGAAGTGTTAGTAACCAATTCTTTCCGGCAGTGTCCTTGACTTGTTTCCTGGACAATTTGTGCAGTCTTCTAGGATCACGAAAATACCATCAAGGAGCTCCAATTCGGGTTTGTAGAGGGCGGGGGCGGCTTCCTCAGCCTAGCTTCTTTCCTTTGAGGTTTGTGAAAACAAAGCAAGTTTAGGTTGCCATGAAAGCCCTAGGCTGCCTTGTCCGCAGAAACCTATTGTTTGCAACTCAGGAATGAAATTTAGGGTTGCGCGATCAAAACTAAATATAATACTAGTGTTAAATGACTGTTACCACGGACCGGAGAAGGTGGTCGGGGGAGAGTAGTTGCCCGGTGGTGGATGGCGTTGTGGCCGTTTGAGGCGCCGGATCCGGTGGGTAGGGGAAAGAGGAGTTCCCGCCAAATAGACGGGTTTTTTACAATAATACCCTTTCTTCTGAAGATAGAAAGATTGTTCATACCAAAAAAAAAAAAAATATTAATCTCGGAATCAATTCTCAATTTTATTCCAAATTTTTCAATATAATAATTTTAGCCTTTTTTTTTTTTTGAGGAAAATAATAATTTTAGCCTTAAACTTTGAATAAGTTCTCAATTTTATCTCATATTTTTAAATATAATAATTTTGGTTTAAACTTTAAATTTTTTCCCACACTCAATATTTAAATATCGAAAATCTTACATGAACACATAATTACATATCAATATTAATCTTCACTATATATTCTACTTTCAACTTAATAAATAATAAGATCTAAGATAATAATTTAAATATATTCATTTTTCATATTAAAACAAATAAATATATAAAATCATAACTTAATAACTTATCAAATATTTTTATCTAAAATTATTTATATTTAATAAAGATATCATGAGTTTTATGATAATATATTACTCTACAATTTCTTATTCTTAATAAATACTTCATCAATGTCATACACAATGAATTCTTTTATTGTAATTAATGTAAACCATTTTTGTAAATAATATATTTATTCTTTAATTATCAAATGCATCAGTAAATAATGTACTTACTTTATAATTATATTGAGTAAATGATGTATTTTTGTAAAAGGTGTGTTTTTCTTTACTAATATAGATCTCATAAAATCCATCTTACGTAATTTTGTGCAAAACAGTCTCTCGCGATACCTTCACTTAAAAAATAGTTTTATCATCAATTTAAATATCAAGAAATAATAGTCAATTTAGTATTTCATTCTCAAATCTGAATTTGGCAGGCTCTAAAATTCTTAATTAAAGCCCCATTACAAATTCCTAAACTGGAAAATTCGAAATCTAAAAATAAAACAATTTGTTTTATTCTTTGAGATTTTTGAATGCACGATTAATTGTGCTAGAAGCCTAGATGCATATGCTGTAGGAGTGGTTTAGATTTTTTTTATTTGAAACAATAGAAAGAGCGTATTTAAACAAGCATATTCATCACTATGTAAAGTCTTTTTATTTTATAATCATCAACACAAAAGCCAGATTACAGTTTAACCGGAACAAGTTCAATGTTAGCACATGCAATCATCAATATTTTAGTAAAAGAGAAAATGCACTAAACCAATGGAATCACACATGTCTATCAAATATGGTCTACTTCTACAATTTCAATAAATCATAAAAAAAAAAAAAAAAAACACCAATCCAATCCAATGTTCGTACATCTTATAACATCCCACCCCTCGGGTCCGGCGATGTCAGGGCCTGCAGTCCGATGCACCCCAACCCACTCAGCGTCAACTGAGCCCTGCGCACACAGCGACTTATGGTTCGC
>JAPKLW010001657.1:8044-23058 GCA_026898455.1 Plectranthus barbatus | reverse complement strand
CCTTTAACACCAAACCCTAAAGGTAAGATGTCACCACTTGATCTGCAAAAGGTAAGATGTCACCACTTTATCTGCAGATCAAGTGGTGACATCTTACCTTTAGGGTTTGGTGTTAAAGGTTGGGGAGGGGTTCGATCCCCCTTGACAACAACCCTCCAGTCTGCATCTGCGGATGAGGCTGGCGAACTATAAGTCGCACACATTCTTCATCATCGATTAAAAAATAGTCCAGCATAAAATATACAAAAAAAATCAAAATATAAAATAAATCGTAATCACGTAGTAATAGTTTATATATATTTGGCTAAAACATCTAATTTAGTCCAAACTATCTGTCTTTTTTCAATTCTAGTACGAATTATACATATTCTCTATTTTATGTCGAAACTTTTCAAAATTATTCAAATCTAGTCTGTAAAAATATTCCGACGACGAAAAGCTGACTAAGCAACCAGAAATCCTCGTCATATTTTAAAAATAAAATAATTTAAATCCACATCATAAAATATAATTTGACATCATATTTATTTTACATTTCATATTATTAAAAAAAAATTGAATCGATCGTGCAATTCTTCCCTTCCTTCCCGTTGGACTGAAAATGGAGATTTAACCGACGGCGAGAATTATGCAAGAGTGGGAGGAGACTATACTTACATTCACCTCGTTCAGAGAAAAATCAACAAGAAAGCAACTTCTGTCTGTCTCTGGGCATATAGTGGTGGAAGTCCTACGACGCTGTATCAGTATGTGTGTGCGTTGCGCTTCTCTTCAAGAGCTCTCCGCGAGTTGTGTTCGTGTTCCGCCCATTTAGTTGGGAGTATGGTTCCAGCTAATTTTTTTTTTTTTCTTGGTTGGTGTGTGTTGGTACCACATGAATCTTTAATTCATAGGGAAATTGAATTCTCCTGCAATGGCCACCTATATTTGGCCATGGAATTCTATTCCAGCAACTGCAATCTGATAATGATTTCTGGATGTACAAACAGCCAGGGAGGAGCCGTAAACAATCTCACTCACCTGCCACAGATTTTAACATCTAATGCTTCTGGCTCTGCCACACTAATAATCAAATGGGCACACTCTCTCAGTACATCGCTATTAAGGTCCAACACCTGACTCGCTGATCAAGACCAACAGAAAAGCTTCAATGGACTCGAAAAGAGCTTGATGATGGAATTAATATTCGAAGAGAAAATGAGAAGTTGAAGCAAAAATTAAGAGCATTGAAGATGAAGTTTATATATTTCTTTGTTTTATTTTGGTCTTTGTAATTATTTCCTAGATTTAGCTTGTGGATTCACATATATGAATTGAAACTATTTATTGCATTTCTTGAACCAGTTAATATATCTTCTCTAATTTGAAATGCTTGAATTGGTGTTTCATCTCAGTAAAATTGAGACAAAACTTAGATAAGTTCACAATATTTGAGCAAAACTATTCATGTGGTTTTCTATTAAATCACAAAAATAGAAAACTTACAGGATCTTGAAATCAATGATTCTCACAATCAATTGCGTACATTTCTCCATCGTAGAATTAGGATTGAAGAAAACTAGTGTTTCTCTTCCTTGACTTCTATTCTTTTTCTCTCACGTTCGTGATGGCTTTTAGGGTTTGAGAGAAAACTATTATATCAGGAATTGAGGACCTAGTCCCTATTTATAGGGTTAATATATATCCCACATAAAATTGATATTCCCATCAAATATCAATTAATATTAAATCTGCTCTAGATATCCCATATATTATTTAAACTTATCCAATAAATAATTTATTTATCTTTATATCCATAATAAATATATCACACACATGGGACATATCTTACATGAATTGGTGTTTCATTTTGTTCCAGCATCGAGCCTCAGTAAAATTGAGGCAAAACTTAGACAAATTCACAATATTTGAGCAAAACTGCAGGAATTTAAAAGAGCTTCAGAGAGGATTTAAATAAGTATGCTTAGCCCTGGCATTCGATATTTGAGCAAGCCAGATAACAAGGATTAGTTATTAGTAGGGATGGGTCGGTACGGTATACCGTATATTTTTCTCCATACCTTATACCTTACCGAAATTTACGGTATGAGAAAAACTCATACCGTTACCGTACCGAAGTTTTCGGTATACCGAATTTTCGGTATGAGTCGGTATGATTTCGGTATGAGACATTCTTCGGCATATCGAATTCTTGAAATGATTTTAATATTATTTTGGCGTGACATAATTTATATACCATTTATCTTATCATTCTTTCAATATACCACTAGCATACCGAATTTTTTTTGATATACTTTGATTTTTACGATTTTTTCTGTTGATATTTATTTAAGAAATATGTTTATATCAATAATATTGTTAGGTGAAAATTGAAGATATGATTTCATATTTAATTTATATGATTTTATTTTTAATTTATTATTTTAAAATAATAATAAAAATAAAAAATATTATTATATTTTCGATACGGTATGTGCCGGTATACCGTCAATATTAGTATTGTCATACCGTTACCATACCGAAAATTTCCGGTACGGTATGATACCTTACCAAAAATTACGGTATACCAAAAATTCGATAATTTCGGTATTTTTTCGGTACGATATGTCCGGTATTTCGATATTTCGGTATTTTTCTCCATCCCTAGTTATTAGACAAAATTCAAAGAACTAACATCCTGGAACAGAACACAACTCAAAGAACTAACATCCCAATATAAGTGATTCAAAAATTTAAAGTGCCTCTATTACAACCAAAAACTAAAGGCAGCACAAATCAAACTCCAAACAAGGTTGCGCCAAAAAATGCTTCGTCTTTGCTACCTGCAACAAATTAAGGAGTTACATATTAGCAACAAATTTAAGAACACAAACCACAAAGAATCAACTTATTATAATTTAAGAACACAAACCTTCATCCATTGACATTATCCACTTGAGACCGTTGACTGTCTAGCAGTGATTCAACATTGTTCATTGATCCTTCACCCTTACGCTAACATTTATTCATATAAAAAATCAACTTATTATAAATCGTGAAAATTATATATGAATTATAAAATTATTCCATTTTATATTATGTTCATTCACTATTGCCCACAATCTCACTCCCTCCTTACACTCAGTACAATCCATAAATTTCAACCCAACATCAAGTTTTAATTTTTTATGATCACATTTTTTTTATCATAAATATCACAATTCTTTTTCTTCATTCTTTTTCTTCTTAAGTCGAAGAAAATTGGCATCTTCATATGTATTCAATGATGCCCAAGAACCATCTGAGTTAGTATACTCAGACTCATACCCACTTTGTTCAACCACATCATCTCTAGTTGCTCTAGTTTATAGTTCTTTATCATGTCTTGCTTTAGTTTTAAGCTCAAATAATTCTTCATCGTCATACAATAAATTATCATCTTCTATTGATAGTGAAGTGTCGCTCCTATCACTTGACTCATCATAAACATCATCACTCTGACTCTCACTATCATTTCTATTTTCATTCTCAACATCATCCATGATATATAATCCTGTTAAACATTATGCAAGAAATAACATATATCAATTTCAACAAAATAATGGAGACTTAAGGACTTAAGTGGCCAATTGAGAGAATTAAAGCCTGCATTCCATTCCATTCAAGCACGACACTAAATAACATATATCTATTTTGTATTGATTGATAAAACATCCCTCTGGAAGATAAAAGACTATAAGAACAAAATAATTGAAATTCCGCCTCGTTCAAAACTCTCTCATGAAATAAGCCATCAGGTAACCGGAAATTTTATGTAAAAGTTGAACTTTTTTACAAGTTTATCTTCATCCTTAGAAACCACCACTATACTATTATGGTTTATCAAAGAAGTGGTAAACATTAAGCTAAGATGACAAAAATATATTCAATACATGACTAGCCAATAAGTACGAAAGTGATTCACCCTATTGAGTTAGTAGAAAGACATGGTAAGAAATTGTTCATAGAATTGTCACATGTAGTGTGATTTAGACATGAAAAGCTTAATTCAGAAGTGGATTCTGATTACATATATCGCAGGAGAAAGTAGCAGTCAACCAAGTAGACAAAGAAAAAGAATGCATTTCTAGTGGGGTTGAAAAACAATACCGACCGAACGATTAGAAGGAAGGGAAGGGGGAATTATTTTCGCCGCCGCCATCGATTGATTGAAAGGGTCCGTCTGTACTTCACCACAATGTCCGTCCAACGATAGGAAGGAAGGGAATGGGGGAAGTATTTCCACCGCCGCCGTTGTCGATTCTTACCGTCGATTGAAGGGAATGGGTTACAGTCGAACAGGAAGGAAGGGAAGGGGGGGGGGGGGGGGAAGAATCGCAGGGAAAAGGAATTGGGGGAAAAAGGTTTTAGGTTTTAAGTATTTTTTTAATAATATGAAATGTAAAATAAATATGATGCGGAATTATATTTTTTGATGTGGATTTAAATCATTTTATTTTTTAAATATGACAAGCATTTCCGGTTGCCCAGTCAGCTTTCCGTCACTAGAATATTTTTACAAACTAGATTTGAATGATTTTGGAAAATTTGGACATAAAATAGAGAATATGTATAGTTCTTACTAGAATTGAAAAAAGGAAAATAGTTTGGACTAGATTTGATGTTTTGGCCTATATATTTTCTCATAATATTGTTAGATGGAGATATCAGCATTCATTCTCTATGAATTACAAATGTTCCATAATTATATTTTCTCAAAGTAAATTTTACAGTATCTGTCCTCCACTTTAGCAGGAATATGAATTGAAAGCTTTCTGTATGAAAAATAAAATAAAATGTACCACACATGTTTCTCATCGATTTCTATTTAGTATATTACTTTCTTTGATGACTGGTATTTTTCCTTTTCCTTTTTTTTTTTTTTTTTGAGACGATCAAAATTGACGATTCATCAACTGCTCTTCCAAGTGTATAAGAAACCAAATTTCAAGTGTCTACTGTCCTAACCTGCACCACCATTCTGAAGAAGCAAAGCAACTCATACACTGCAATTTGTAGTCCTGCAGTGAAACCCAAAAACCAAGACATCAACAAAAAAAACCGTATATTTCACAGCAACAAAAGAGGTGGTAGAGACACAAATATTCACTCATAACAACAAACACTATGCAAACTCAGCTATAGGGAGGTCAAAACTCCATTTCTAGAATATTGGAATTTATGTATTTTTTTTATATATTTTTTTCCCTCAATAGATGACTATTAGTTATAGTGTTTTCTTATATGGCCCACTTATATCCATGTCCGCATCCAATTTGAAGGTATGAAGTAGTCTTGCATCACAATCATGCTCAACCATAAGAATACTAATGAATCAGATGTGTGGGGTTAGCAAAGCTTTCTAACCAATAACCATCCACCGCTGCATTTTAGGGTACCACATTTAACAGCTAAAGATTTTGTATATCTAGTTGTTCAGAAGTTTCCCTATTCGGTCATATGCGGGGGAGCCTGTTATATGCATAAGGTAGACATAAGTACAGAAAAAAATATATTCATACTAATATTCCAAGGTTACATGAAATAAAATCAAAAGATACTAATTCTATCTAGGCACAAAGTTTGCTGCATCTAGAGATGCTCACGAATGGATTGTGGAAAAAGTTTTGAAGCAGAAGGATGAGTTCTATTGCACAAATATTAGCCACTAAACATGAACAATATGAAATCGGAATGAAGACAAAATATATAATACCTTCAGGAATGATAGTGAATGCTCCTTGGAGGCACAAAAAGAGGCATGACTTTTTTTCTTAAGCTTTCCTCCAGAATACAGTCTATTATGACAAATAGTCCCATCTAAAAAAAATTCTCAAATAATAAGCAGGTCTGAAGGTTCCAAGGAAAAGCATCTCTCATGTACTTATATGTCAAAGATCAGAATTTAACTGTCATTCTGAATCTCTGGACTCCTATTCCTGATAAGCTGTTTCAAGAAAGACAAAAAAATTAGCAATGGAAGAATATATTTCATTATAAGACACACAAATTGTTAATCAGAAAAAGTTGAAGTTGCATGGGCCACAATTAAGTTTTTTTACAGCAACAGACATTATATAGATTTACAGAAGAGTGAAGACACCAAATTGCAAATGTCATTATCATAGTAATACTTCAGTTTTGTGGAAAATGCTAAGAAATCAGGTCTCCAAGCCTTTTTGTCTGCTTCTTTCTGGTGCTCTGATACAGTTCTTTAAGAAAAATAGTAATAAGAACAAAACGAATATCAGGTTACATTTGGATTGAGAATTAATTTTGAGAGAAGAATTTCAAGTGACCCATTACGAAAGTGAATTTTAAAATTCACCAATACATTGCCCATATCCACCACAGAATGAAACTCTCTAAATCACCAATTAACCATAGAAGGATTTTGTGTCAGTGGATCTCAAATCCATTTCCCAGTCAGTCATTCAATCCAAATGACTGCTCAATGAACTTAACAAAATGCCCCAGCAAAAGCACTGATACAAGAAAAAAAATGTATAATGCATATAGTTAACTGGACCAAGTACCAACCTTGTAAAAGTACTTCTTTCGCAGTTTGATGGCAGTCTGTACACATCTCTTGATTCTGATCTTTAATATATTATCATTAAATATCTGCACGATGTTTCAAATGTAGTAGAACAGAAATAAGGCTGGAGACTGATTTCATAGACTACAAAAGTGAAATGGATACAAGACCTATTCAGCACCCAATCAGTTACAGATCAGAAATACAATGAGCCCTAAGCATTATGCTGATGAGAAAATCATATCAATGAGAAAATGAAGTTGAAGTGTTGAACATAATACCAAAAATTTAAAAATTTTAATAATAAGCCTAACTGAAAATAAGATGAACTTGAAAAGGTATTATTGCACCGGAAACGGAATACAAGTCACATGCCTTTATTAGATCATCAATTGAATGAGTTTCTCTGATTATTTTCTGACGGTTCTTAACGAGAATAGCTGCTACACAAAAAACAGGCAGTTCATCATCACCATTTTTTGTTGATGAAACAAGGGTACGGATATGGAAATGTTCATTCCTCGACCAGAAAGGTTTTCCCAAGCCACAGAAAGGCGTAGTAGATCCAGATCTGATTCCTGTATTGTCAGACATGGAGCACTCAATAGTCCCATATTTTTCTTGTATCCCACTCTTCAAACCAACATTGTTACTATCAGTGCTTTCCTCTCCCGATTCAAGCTCTGTTTCTTTAGGTAACTGTACAGACAATACCTCCGGGTAGTCATCATCCAGAAGACAGGTCAAGGACAAATCAAAGTCAGCAGCCCATATCATCTGCATATAAAGGAAACATATACAGTGAGAGAATCTTAGTGCGTGATACTTTCGAAAGTCACTGACGTACTACAAAAGAAATTTCAAGTGATATCAATATAACTTGAGAGTGGTGGCCCACAGAAATAAGATGATGTTTGGGCCCACCACCCATAGATGATGATACATGCTCTCACTTCTTGGTTCTGAAACAAAATTATCTGTTCAGTTTATTTTAAGACTGCATGAGCAATCAATACATCCAATGTAAAAGAATAATTATATATAAATAAGACTGTATATTAGAAAAGGCCAGTGAAATATCTCAGTAATTCAGGCACAAGGCCGAACACATTGTAAAGAAACATCATTTGCCTGAACTTAATCCCTAAAGGTCCAATGCCTAATTCCTAGTTAAGGAGTTCACAAAGTCAAAGAGGCAAGAGAAATGATGAACTCAGTACAAATAGTAAAAGCCAAACAGTAACACTAAGAGAAACTCCAATGAAAGAAGTGTAATTCAAAATTATGTTCTGGATTCTTACTTTTGCATTTTATTCATGAAGGCATGGAAGATTATTGAGTTGATATACCTGGGAACAAGTACGAAGAGAAACTCCAAAAAAACAGATGCGTGTAACATAATTTCTGAACCGACGATAAGGAGCAGGCAAGCCATTAAGTATCAATACGAAAAATAGAAAGCAGGCATGCTGGGTTGGTAAAAGGGTTTATGCAGAAGTTAGGACACAAAAAATAAGGAAAATATATATAAAATAAAAAGTAAAAACTTCAGCCTTTCAGACACCACAAATATCAAATAACTAAGGTGGTCCTCATTCAATAGTTTGCAAATGTGCTCAACCTTTTGAATGGAAAAACTTTACTGAGTACTCAATTTAATTCAGTGATAGTAATCAACACATAAATAACTATTACAAACTATGTCAGCTTTCAGCCACACATCTAAACAACAATATTTTTAGCAACAAAAAGGGTTTTAAGATAAAATCAGAAACTGTAATACTTCTTTTAGTAATATTTCATTTAGTGATACATTCTTATCTGTGTGACAGCCTTAGATGTATCAATCATGTCATCAACCCATCTTCATTAGTCAAGGTCTACAAAACAGTATCATGATAGAGCATGATCATAGATAGAATAGAAATGCTGGCTATAGCCCTCAACATCGTACATGCTACATTTCCCATGTTAGCGGCTTTGATTTTAAAAAGATAAAAAGAAGCACTGGATCATCAGATAATAAAAGAAGATAAAAATCTATAATTTCAGCCGCATACCTCCCACATGCAAAGAGCTTCATTGAAAGATAATTCCCGACGGAAGAGTACCAGGAGCATACGGAAAGCAAAATGAAGGCTTTCAGCACCGATGAGGGACAAGTGAGAAAACATTTCTCGGTCTGTAAGTTCTAAAATATGCCCGAGTGCTTGCAACTGCTTAATGACACCAGTTGGCCCTTCCATCTTAAAGTTCTCACGCTGAAGATCATTGATATTCAGCGAACTAAAGCAGTAGAAAATGATATGAGGGAAAATGAGTCAGAAAAATACCGTTCTCCTTATAAGCATCTCAAAGCACCAGAAAGCATCTGCATCATCGTCAAAAAGAACGACAAAAGGGGACAACAAATCACTCATGCCTGCGGAGCAGCAATATTCTCATGTTAAAGCAAAGTCCATATCCAAAATTGATGCTATTGTGAAATTTAAAAAAATAAAAATAAAAAATCAATGTATGACCTTGGCAGTATCCTGTTGCAGGATCAACCCATGCATATACAGCAAGAATATCTGACATCCTGGCTAAATTCTTTGTGTCCTCATAAAACTCAAGATGGCTATCTGTTCTGACAACATCAACAACTGGAGGGGAAAAAAGAGAAAAAATGGAAATAAAGATGCTTGTTGGTTATTGAACTGAATTCCACCACTATAATGCAAACAGATTTACATGCTTACCAATTCGGTGCAGTGTCCAAAGCCATTCAGAGATTCTATCTCCATTTGCAGATCCTCCTTGGGCTGGTATATCTGGTGTATCTGATATCCTAATTTTGTGCCTTGGTGTTTTATATTCCATGTTATTTAACTGAGGAGACTCATCCTTGTTACAAAGGATAGCTTTACCATTAGAGTTAGCATGTAGTGAGACATCATTGGATGATAAACTATTTGATTCAGTAACAAGATCTGCATTATTGCTAATCTGAAAATTGTGCATGTGCTCATCTTCATATCTTAATTCACGCCTAGTCGAGTTTTTGTGCTCGTGCAACCCAATTACATCTCCATCTTTGTTATTTTCTTCAAACAAGTCCGTAAAAGGTAAAGTAGGGAAGTTCAAATAACTTTCAGATATGAAAGCGGAGTCCTGTGTTTCATAAGTACTTGGGGACCTGTAATTGCATGGATCAGGAGAAGGTGGATAACTAGAGGAAACATATGCTCCTCCTATGGTACTTCTTCGTACACATACAAGGTCACCATAATCACTAGAGCTTTTCTTCACATGTGTAAAAGATTTATCTGTATGGTTCCCATCTAAAACACAATTAAGATCTTCTCTGATAGTATCGGCTTCTGAGTTTTGTTCCATAGGGACTTCAGCATCCTTTCCATCTTCGTTGGAACTCATCCTCATGTCCATTACTTTAGACCCTACGACATAAGCCAGGGACCCAGTTCCTACGCTAGAGTGCATCATTTGACATTCCCTGATGAGAATTTTGTAACGTTCTCTGCAAAAAAAAAAAAAAAAATTGCAGTAAATTCACAATGACTACTTAATTGACTGGAAATAAAATAACATATCAAAAGTAGGACTGCTACTTTTCAGTATTAAGTAGTCACATAACAAGATCTCAGCGCTTCTTCTTATTTTCCAGTCAACTATATATTGTCACATTCACCAAAAGATCCTGTCCAGTTGTTAAAGAACAGAACACATCAAACCTTACCGTAACTTTAAACGAGTCAAGGAAGAAAAGAGAAATGACACTAACTTTGCACTAGCACTCTTAATGAACTGAACATGTAATGGCAGGGGAGGAATTCCAAGTAGACCAGCCAAAACATTCCACATGAAGTTATCCAACTAAAGCAGTGGGAAAATAATATTTACCTCCTAGCAGCCCTTAATTGCCTCCTGTATTCAGCAGTGCTGCTCAACGAATAGCAACCCAAAAGAAATTCCCATACTTCAGCTCTTATGGAAGGGTCAATACCCTAACATTAAAAGAGGCACTTTAATTGCTGAAAAGTATTAGGATTTAGGATGAAATAAGGAATTTGATTCCCAAGAAATCAGCTACAGGTATTTCTAGAAGTACAATCAACCAACAAAAATATTAAAAAGGCACTCTAAAGTAAAAAAAAAAAAAAAGGTAGTGAAATCCATGCCTATAAATTGAGTGAAGAAGAATACCCGTGACAAATTAAGTAAGATAAGAAACACTATAAAGGGCATTAGTAATCTTAATTATAATAACATTTAATTATACAATCTTAACTTTGGCACAAGTCTAAACTCCGGCATGAAGATATCAACAACAGGACGGCTCAAAATGTAGAGAAGAACCTGCTGTAAAAGTACACTTGACATACCCCCAGAATTATCAACTTCAGCACTTTCCGGAACCCAAAGATCTTTCCATCACTGTCAAAGGTCGACTGCCATTTATCTGGCTTAAGCATTTTGCCAATCTGTATAGGTTCAAAATCAAAAGATGAGAAAAGTTGTTCATATCTTCAATATAATACACGCCTGCAATACCAAAACGCTACACCCAACATCTCATTTGACTGCTGGAGTCACTAACATGATGGAACAGATTTGGTTCAGATTCTTCAGAATGCATAGTGATCAGTATTATTTTGCCAATTGACACCTTAAATTGTAAGAGTTTTCAAACTTAACTTGTAATAACTTAGTCAGGGATCAAATGCAACAGAATAAAACTCATGTAAATAAGGACTGTTCTTAGTCAGGGATCAAATGCAACAGGATAACACTCATGTAAATGACGACTGTTTTCACATCAAGACATTAAGGGAATCATACTTATTTGTATGCATTAATCAACCATACAAACCTAACATTTTAGGCAAACTACTCTGACAAGTGACAACATGAACTAAACAGACTTACTAGCCTCTTTCCCTACTTTGCCAACAACATAAATTGATCTATACATGATACATAAAGTTCAAAAGATACAGCATGTCCTAAAATCTTGAAAAGTTGAAGTCTCCTGTCATCATATTCTATGAAACAAGTGAATGCATTTCTTACAATCAAACAAACACACACACACACACTCGATCATAATTCGTGCCACATTAGATAGGCGGGTAAAATGTGACAGGAAGAAAAGTTCTGAGATTCTTACAGTCGTAACAACCTTTAATGGTGACTGATAAAGACAAGGCTCCCGAAAATCGCGAACAATCGAACTGACCCTCTGAAAACTCACTGGAGCTACACATTTCCATTGCTTCTCGGCACCGTCAAAAGACATCACCTAAACCCCACTCCTTTATCTCCGTGAGAATCTCCTCAGCTTATCTCTCTCCACGAAACGGCAAAACCAACTATACATCAGCATAATCAAGAGTTTTATCAAAACGAAGAAATTCACAAACAAACACACAATCGAGAGGAAATAAATACCCTTAAACTACGTTCCGTGTGTACATTACTCAATCGCAATTATCAAAGCACACGCGCGCGCACAAACATAAACCTCCCCGATCATATATAACTGCGACGCGATAGGATGAATAATCAGATCTAATTTCAAAACAGAATCAAGGAGATGCTACAAAACTACAAAAAATATTTGAAACAATCGTGAGAAACAAATTTACATCCCTAAAACAGTAAACCCTCTTTCAACCCTTCGAAGAATGATCGTTTCAATAGGAATCGCAATCACAGAAACACAAACTAATCGCATGAATGAATGTGTATGTCAAAATAAGATGATAAGACGAGGCAAATGGAAATGCACCTGCCAAAAGGGAAAAATGAAAAATTTCAACCATCAGAGATTGAAGGAGAGCGAGTATGACCTGCGACGCCATTACACACGAAGATCGTTCTTTTTCTTCCTTTTTTTTTTTTTGTCTTTTTTTTTTCTTCCTAATTTTCTTTTAATTTAATCAAATAACAAATTTATATTTGATGTTTGGCTTATGAACTATGATAGTGGTAATTTATATAATTTTATTTTGAGATGGTATTGTGAGAGATAATCTCTCAAAAAATTGCTTGAAACATGTCTCATAAGTTTAATATTATAAAAAGAAATAATAAAAATATATCTATTTAAATTCATATAAAGATTTTCTTAGAGATTTTGGATTTAGCTTGATCGCAAGTAAGTCGTTTTCACAACTACACCTCCTCAAGTAGATGATTATAAAAGAAATTTTATACATTAATTAATGAAAAAAAAATGTTAAATACATCATTTTACTGAATAAAAATATTATTTTACTAAAAACTCACTAAAAATATATGTTTGTCTCAATTTGTCAAAGTTAATAAGCGGCGGAAGTCATTTTATAATGGGCCTCAACTGACTTTTTGAAAGTCAGTTGGTCCTAGGAAACTGATTGGTTATCTTAAATCTTAAGTTAGCCGATATAATAGAGTACTCAAGAAACTTAGTTAGTTGTTGGCTTTTAAAATAAGCAAAACAAAAAAATACGCAAGCATGTAAATAAAGACTGAAATGTAAATGAAACATGAAATTATAATGGTTTGGATGTCAAATGATTCGATATATGCTCTTTGATCAATTGATTGGAAATCCACTAGAATAGAATTACAAATACAAATTGTAAAATTGAATTTTTCCAATCACGGAAATATCCTATGTCCACCAGCTTCCAAACAACTTCAAGCTATGGACTTTACCATGAACATAATGTTGCTAGACTCTATTGCTGATTTCAGATTAATAAGCTTTGTCACAAACACGTCGCTAGGCTTGAGAGCTGCACATATATGAGTTTAAGTTTTTCACAGAACTTAGAATCGATTGAGTGATGGGTGGCTTCTCGAGATGTGAAAAAACCTTATCGGAATTAGTATATCTTCGATATACTGACTTCCAACAGTCCAAGACTTTCAGATAGCCTAGAAGTCTCGTTTGACAGATACGGTAGTCTCATATATAAATTATAGTTGAGAGAATGTTCAAGAATAACAATTAATATCATTTGAATTTATCCTTCTACATTGTCTCTTTTGAGTTCTCTAATTAGAGAATACTTAGTGGAGGATGATGTGAATGCTATCATCCGATCTCTTCTATAGGTTAACGTTGATATAGGATTGTACATTTCTTCATCTCTGAATTTTGATGTAATATTTTAAATGACGCAAGGTGATGGAGCCCAATGTGCAGTTCAAGAGCAAGATCCAGCCTATATTCCTAGTGGACCTATGACGAGAGCTAGGGCCAAGAAGCTAAGAGATGGATTGCAAGTGTTGATTAAAGAGATTTGGGCTCAAGAAGTATTCAAGAAGCCCATCGGAGTTGAAAATCAAATTGGGTCAAGATGGATTAATTTAATTATGACATCTGGGCTTAATTGATTTGATTTGGGCTTAGATTTATTTTAATTTTTGAATTCAATTAGTTATTAGATGTTATTTACTTTTTAGCTATTATTTTCAAGATATACATGTTGTATATCTTGAAAGATTTGATATGTTTTTTAGATTTGATTTCCTAGATAGATTAGGAGTAGAGATTTCGTTTTATTCACCCTATATATAGGGCTGCTTATTTTCGAATTTAGACTCAGTTTTCAGTTTAATAATATTTGTGAGTTTATTTCTCCAATTCTGAAAGCTCAAGAATTTCTGTGGATTACCTTGAAATTCAAACTGACTTATCAACCGGACTTACACATCCGTTTGTGGTGTCTTCTACTGTTCTGCATTCGTTAGTTCTTCAGCTTCTTGGGGTGTATATGAGATTCGTCTGGAATATGTCATTTGAAGGGTTGAATTAGGGTTGCTGGACTTCCATTACTATTATCGTTCCGTTTCTAGTTCTGTCTGAGTCGTTTCCGCATCGTGTCTACTCTTGATCCTGGGCTGCGATCTAAACCTTCCCGGCGAGGATTGTATCATTTTGGTATCAAGAACCAGAGGTCGTGTCTCTCTTTTCTTTTCTTTCCAGTTTAATTTTGTGTCTTGTCTATTGTGTCGTGTTTAAAAAAAAATCGTGTCCTATCTAGCGTCATATTTACCATCGTATCTGCATATTGAGTCATATTTTGTGTCATACGTCTGCCTGTCCAACTTCATCCATTCGAGTCCAGTTTCGTATAATTTTTTTTTCTTCTTCGTCATTCGTAGTGTCAAAAAAAAAAATTCGATCGATATTGTGGTTTTGATCGAGGTTATTCAGTTGGGATTGTGTTGGGACGAGGGTATCTTGAAAGATATTGTGGTTTTGATCGAAGTTATTAGAGTTGGGATTGTGTTGGGACGAGGGTATCTTGAAAGATATTGTTACATTCATATCATATCTTTCCATCCATATCTATATCAAATCTTTCCATTCCTCTCACATATAAATCCATCCATATCTATATCAAATCTTTCCATCCCTCTCACATATAAATCTATCTATATCCTATCATATCTTTCTTCACCC